>JANRGW010035589.1:7809-18961 GCA_024733675.1 Psilopsiagon aymara
TGGAGACCTCATAGCAGCCTTCCAGCATCTGAAGGGGGCCTATAGGGATGCTGGGGAGGGACTCTTCATTAGGGACTCTAGAGATAGGACAAAGGGTAATGGAATCGAACTTTAACAGGGGAAGTTCAGGTTAGATATAAGGAAGAAGTTCTTTACTGTGAGGTTGGTGAGGCACTGGAATGGGTTACTCAAGGAAGTTGTGAATGCTCCACCCCTGGCAGAGTTCAAGGCCAGGTTGGACAGAGTCTTACTTGACATGATTTAGTGTGAGGTGTCAGGGGGTTGGAACTAGATGATCTTCAGGTCCTTTCCAACCCTAACTATTCTATGATTCTATGAATTTCTGCTTTTCAGCCAGTTTCCAGAGTAGGCTTTGCTGAAAATCATTGTTCTGGGTGGGAAATAAAATAGATTTTAGGATTTTTTTTTTTTTTTTTTTTTTTTTTAATGTAAGCTATAAAATATATCATAGAATGGATTTACTGACATTTTTGACAGAAGTTCAAATGCTGACAAATAGACGATGTTGGCCTGAAAGGAGCTGTTTCAAATACTCAAAAAGTTTTTCTTGCATGTTTTAAGATACTAAATCAATCTCTATAGAGCTAGTTTTGGCTAGCAGTATCTCATAGCATCTCTTTTTTAATTGTTGATAAAAATCCCAAATACCACTACCTGAAAAAGAAAAAGCAAATGAAAGTAGGTTTGTTTTTTCCATTTGTTTTTTTTCAAGCCCTATAGATAAGGCAGTGAAGTACTTGCTTGTGGAAGGGGAAACGTGGCAAGGAAATGCGCCATCCCTGCAGAGGGTATTTAATACTTTTTCTCCTTCCCTTGCTCACAGCAGTCACATACCACCACGGCTGGCTGTGGTAATGAAGGATTTTAAACCCTCTATTTCTGTTCAATAGTGGCTGCAGTAAAGGCAGGGATCAACTGTTGCCAAGCAGCAAGGTAAGACAACACACACCCACAGAGCACAGCTGTCAACACCTCTGTGCATCCCTGTGTGTGTGCATTCACTTCTGAGATAAAGCTTATCACAGCCTTTTCTTCAAACTCTCCATCTCCAATCTAAATTTCAAAGCATCCCAGATGTGCCTCTGTGACTTGTAGCATACACCAACTTCAGTTTTTGTAGCATGTGCTTGACCTTGTTGCTTGTCCCATTTTGGAGACATGAATGTCTGAAGACAATCACCATTGTCAACTCTTAATCTCTTTGTAAATTTTTTTTTGTTTGGTTGGAGTTTTTTTGTTTGTGTTTTTTTTTCCCCCTCTTCCCCCAATTGTTAAAGCTCTATTATGGTTAAAGAAGAATGAAAAAACTCTGTCCTGAGGTAATACCTTTAGGGTCAGCACAATGCCTCATAAAAAATGCCATGATTCACTGTGGAGAATGACTTCCTGGGGCTACTATGAAAGAAACAGTAATGTCTATTGCAACTTTCTATAACTTGTGAAGACGGAAAGTCTGACTGAGCAGTGGAAAATTTTTACATTACTAATCTTGTTTTGCTGTTATTTATTGAAGATCATTATTTTGTTTAAAAGTATCATTCATCCAATGGCAGACTAAGAAAAAGCCAAACACCCTATAGCTGGCAAGGATGACAGACTGTGCAGCCTGAAGATTAAACGGGAAGGTGTCAAACTAAAGAAGGGTATTCAAAACAACCTGTGAGCAAAAGTATCAGTAAGAAAAGTAGGGGAACTTGGCCCAAACAGGACCACAGGTCTCCAGCCATATACAGCTCCAGGAAGTTGCTGTCTGGTGGATTCACATTGGCTACAGATGGAAAACCCCGTTTAAATTTTAAGATTATTGGAACACAGGAATTATCCTTACTCTGTGTATGCACAGCACACAGCACAGTGACATGGCAAGAAGCAGTTAGTGCTGCTTGAACACTCATGCTGAAGAGTAGCACTGCAGATCCTCATTCAAGCCAGAGCAGGCAGTTAAAATACTATTTTCAGAGCCATAGCAAGTCCAAAAAAGTTAAGAGAGAAGGTACCAAGCAAAATTACACACTGTTAAGTATTTTTATTAGTATTTATTGTTGTCACTATTACTCAAACAACTCAATTACATAGTGATCTATATGGAGAGTTCTGTATCAGTACCATAAGGTGAGAAAGTATACATGCCACAGAGAAACATTCTGTAGGTACAGTGAAGTAAAACCTTTGACAGAAGGGATTATTTCCGAAAGCTTATGTACAAATAAAGGTAATTTTCATACTATATACAAACTTACATTCAGAGAATATACTGATTCAGAGATACAAGAGCTTCTTTTATTGAGTGATGATCCATACACATAAACACATGAGGAAAAAAACTGTAATTTTCAGGGGATTGCCTGAACTGGCTTCCATGGCAACGTTTCTTTTTCAAGTTTGAAATGAGTAGGATGGGGGACTTATTCAGATTTTTCTTACAGAAACTTGAAAAGGGAAGATAAAAGAGTATGAAAATTACTAATTGGAGCAAGCTAAAAAAGCCTTTTTATAAAAATAGCATCTGATTGTCAGTTACAACACACTACTATTATTTTCACATTACAATATAGTGGCCTGATCTTGCCATCTTATGACAGAAATAATTTTTGCTCATGTGAGTCAACTCCCCAGTGTCAGGATTGCAAAATCAAAGCTGTGTAACAGAGATCTTGATAATAGAAATGAACACGAAAGCAAGCAAAACTACTTTGGCATTACTTAATTTTTATGAGAGATTGAAAGAAATGGTTAATTTCTGTTGGTTAGCCTGAGCCTGAAAACTTCAACTCTTTTGTAAAACAGGTATGACAGAAGTAACTCATGTCTTACAAACATACTAAAAATATGAGTAGCTTCCTTTACTGTGATCTCAGTGGGAGAAACCATTAGAGTAACAGCATGATATAATTGCTTAATTGGGCCTGACTCTGCAAGCATTATGTTCCTTCTTCCAGGGTGAACAAGGATTGATCCCCAGCTGCAAAGGCAGTGTGCAACATTTTGTACAGTCCCACAAGGAAGCTCAAGAGTATGAGCAAACTTCCCAACTTACTCACAGCTCCACTAAGGCAAAACCAGATCCTGCTTTACTGCACATTTATTTGACATTATTTTACATTATACCTTAACAGAGATGTGAAATTGATTTTTTACTTTAAAATTAATGATCCCCTTATTTAGAAACACCATACTAATCTTCCGGGGTTTTTTATGGCTTCTTTTTGCTTTAAGACAACTATGTGACATAAAACAAAAATAAAATAAAAAAAAACAAAGAGTAAAGTGCAAGATCTTTAAAAAAAACATTAAAATTTGCTTGGATTAGTTTTGTGTTTGATAAGCAGTGAATTTATAATAAATCCACATAAGAGTTCATTTACCAATCTCAAATTATATTATTTCTTACTCAATCTGATCCTGGGTCACTTATTGCTCCTGTAGGAATGATGTGGCCAGTTGTGTGTCTCAGCTACCCACGCTTCAAGTGGCTTCTAGCCTGGGGCTTACCTGCCTGGCTGGGAGCATGGGCTCAGGGCCATGCTAACATCATTACATGGCTTTTGGAGAACACACGGCTTACGTCCAGCCGGGCAAGAGCATGGGCAGGAGAACATGCAAACTATTCTCTGCACCCATCCAGGCAGACGAGTTCTAAGATTCCACACAACTAGCAACAGCAGATCCACAGGATGACTTGTCTGGACTACAACACTGTGATCCACATATGACCTCTGTATCTGATAAGGGCTCTGAATTGGGTAACTTCAATCTGGAAAAATTACTCTCCCAGTCCTGATGTAAATGACAGACAGATATCTCAACACTGATATTCTTGTAACTAATGGCAACAGATCCGAGAAAGATCATTTTAACATCAATCAGAAGTGTTGTAGGGCTGGAGCAGGACTCTTCTCCACACTGCCGAGTGCAGGCTATTCCATTTGCTAATCTCAAAATCACTTTTTCTAGCTGCAAGTTATTGCACTAAACTTCCTAGGAATAGCAGGAAAACAAAAATCACCTACTTAAAGGAACTAACTGTGCCTCTTTCTCAGTTAATTGTGTCATTGTTATTTAGAAGAGGTAAAATGGTTTCCAGGAATACAACTGAATCTGATTTTCCTGTTTGCTCATAGATCCCAGGACAATTATGTTTGTTACGCAAATGCATTTATGAAATATGGAATCCTATAATAAAAATCTGTATCTTCACAAGTCAGTGGCAGAAATCTTTGCGATTTCAGTGGGCCAGTTGTTGGAGAAGGGATTATTTCTTTGCTATAAATTAACTAAATCTACCTGACACAGATTCATGTTTGATTCAAAACATAATTTATATGGACCACAAGTTGCTATCTTAAGGAATTGCTACTGAAAGAAAAATAATTAAAAAATGTTGTATATCCCCGTTTTCATAAAACACATAATGAGAGACAACCAGAGAAATAATCCCTTAAAAAACACCCAAACACTAAGAATATTTCTAAATCTACTAATTTTATACAGTACTTGGATTAATCACATTTAACCTACTGTACTGTGGACCTTCATATCCACACACAACAGAACCATAAGTGATAACAACCATAAACTACTTCAGAGTAGCATATTAGGAAATTACAAGGTAGGTTCATCGCCTTTACGAACACCAAAGGACATCTAAGTAAGCTGCGTTGTCACGCACTGTGCTTTATGCTTCATGGTTATGCAGAAAGCCACATCAATGGAATGAATAAGCAGAGGCATACAGACTCAGAGAGCCTGTCTGCACTACAAGCACTAGCTTTCAGTAAAGTAGTTAATATAAACTCTACTGAGCCTTGCTGAAAGATTTTGCCATGTCTATACAAGAACCCTGTTCTTGAGGAGATCATCGTCTTATCACCCTCTTATCATCCTCTTATCATCCTCTTATCATCGTCTTATCACAATTTTAGAGCATTTACCCTACAGATTTGACCACTGTGGCTTCTGGAGAGAGAAGTCATGGCGGGGTTTTTTTCAATTCTTTTAGTGGAAAACTGTGAGTACTTTTCAAACTCCAATGGTATTTTGTAGAGCTGGGGCAGCAAATCTTTAATTGCAATCTGACCCACGATCCTACCCAAATGCTACTGGAAATCCCTTCCAAAAACTATGTCCAAAATTGGTTCTCTGCAGGTGTTATGGTGCCACAGAGTTGCCTGTTTAACCTGCTTTTGCATTTTATCTTACTTGCTGTGTTGCAAACCTCGTGTTGCTGGCTATAAAGTCATAAAAAAACCCCAAACCAAACCAAACAAACAAAAACTCAACAAAAAAAGAGTACTGCACTGAAGAGAGATCTACTCTTGCCCTTCCCTAATTTCCTGATGTGAAATGTCAGGCCAGTGAATCTGGACATCTTAGTTTATTGTAAGCACCCATATATACAGAACTATCATGGTCCTGCACATGCTCTTTTAGTTTGCTCTATCTTGTTCTGCCCACTTGGGAAAGGATAACCTGTTTTGAGCTCTGTCATCAGAAATACAAGCATTTGGTGACTCCTCTGGAACAGATTATACTGTGGAGTTAGCTCCGTATTTTTTGGGACACCTTCTCCATTTGAGGCCAGAATTTGGGGTCGAGTTGCTTTTTCAAGATTGCTGTTCTAGTCAAGTAGAGGGCACTGTAGATACACAGACAGAGGTGTGGCTGTATAAACCCTCCCCTCAGTCTTTCCGTGGTGTACACCCGCAGAAACAAATGTTAGGATGTGGACAGCGCAATCGGGAAGACAGGTAACGATTCTGGAGCAATGAAAGATCTTAAATACACAGGCAAATTTTTGCTCACAATGAGAGAAGCTCACAATAACAAGAACTAAGAAGCAAGAGTTGTTGCAAACGTACGGTTAAGATCAAATACTGATTCTGAAAGTAAATGGGACTTGATACCTCAGGACAAGACGTGAGTAGCAGACTTTGTAACTCCTAGTTTTCTTGCTGTATTACTTTTTCTTTTTTTCATGATACCATATGATATTAACAATTTAGTAATTTTATTTTGTATTTTTTTAGTTTCCTCTACCACTGTTTTCTGTCAAGTCCTCATCTAATCAGACACTGTTACATACAAACGTATATAACAGGAAAACAGTAAATGACAAAGGAGATGAGTGAGAATCAAGCAGCATGAAACACAGAAAAACAGACAAGATAAAATGTGCTGAGCCTTCTGTTACACAGCTGTGAGCATGGCATTGCCATTCTGAGCACAACACGAATACAAAGCAATGCTAAATCAGGTCATAGAAATGTGCTGAAATTTCGTGAACTTTTAACTGCACAGAAGACTTGAACAAATAAATGATGATTATCACAAATATTTTCATAACACCAGTTTCAGTCCTCTTTTTTTTGTTTTTGTTTTATTTTTAAAAACATCCAAAATACAGAAAAGATATACACTTTGTTGCTTTCTCTCTCCTTATTTTTTTGTTCTAGGTTGGGACCTTCTTCTTCTTTCAGGATTTCAGTAAAATAATATTGTATTTTCACTCCTTCCTTGGCTTCTTCAGAAACTCATACTTTCAGCAATACTGAAAAAAAATTATGTATGTCTCCTGCAGTTCCACTATATTTAAATTGTTTGTTTCTCCTACCTAGTTTCAAGATTTGTAAGAGCAAATATGAACTGCCCCAGCTTTGTACATCAGCTGGGAACCTCTTCCAGCAATAGGTATATGTAGCTGTGAAGGTCCTTACACTCCAAGTAATAGTGAAAGCCTGTAAAATATGTATCTACTTCAGCAATTAGGCTGCCACTTTTCAACTACTTCTATTTTCTCTATGAAGTACTACGCATAAGCAAATCAACCTTTTTCTTCAGGCATGTAAAGGCAAACTCATTATGATAACAGCATCTTAATATTATTATTGCTTGTATTGCTGCAAAAAATGTTGTGTTCACACAGTAGCTGTATGGTGTCTGCATGTTGCGTAACTATTAAAGACAGAGTATCCCCATTCTCGTCTTTGCCACTGCATTGAGTTGAATGCAGTTAAAAAAATGCACAAGTTACAGCACTAATCACAAAATGGACAGGCCCAGGCAATGTGGCCCCTTCAGTGCCAGAGCAAGAGTTTCTGGAATCTGAAGAGTCTTGCAAGATGTAATAAACCACCATTAACATCCTGAAAATTGCCTTTACGGACCTGCTATGCAGAGTATGAAACTATTTACAAATACCCTGTCCTTGCTGAAATCACATCATATAAACTCACTTATAGGAAGAGACGTGCAAGCTCTCCCATCTGCTACTCATGCACTTGGTGTATGCTTTCCACTCAGGAGTTTCAGCAGATTACCAGAAAACCCCCACACCAGGGTGTGTGTGGGGGTGATGTTTCCATAAAGTTAGTATTAATGTTCCCTTACAAGATCAAAGCTTGGAGAACTGAGCACACTGTGTATCTGTGTATACTAAAACAGAGAATGAGAATTCTGTGGATAGATACATACGCATACGAGAAGCCGTAGCTTTCACTGTTTCTGTGCATGAGCAGCATCTCCGGTTCAGAGTGGTGAGGATGCTCTACAGCAAAGAAAGCCTCAGAGCAGCTGGACTCACTCCTTCACTTGTGATTGGACTGTCCAACAGCAGTCATTCTTCCGCTCTGGGATCCATCCTTTGAATCCTATTCTTTCTTTCTCTCTTTTAAAATTGAGTGAGAGGAAATTTAGGAGTCCATGGGCTACTCTCAAAGAAACTTTCCATTGTGGGTTTTTGCTCTTTCATATTGACATAAATATATATGGGCTTGGATGAGGGGAGGGTGGTTTGGTTTTGTTTTGTGGTTTTGGTGGTTTGTTTTTCTTTTTTATTGTTTAGTTTTGGTTTTGGCTGTTTTCTTAACTTGTTTTTTTGCTTGTTGTTGCATTTGTTTTTTGTGGGTTTTTTTTTTTTTTTCCTTTTTTCTTTTTTTTTCTCTTTTCTCAAAACAGTTTTTTTCACTAGATGGAGACAGGACACTGAATCACTTTGTCCTCCAGGAGGACACTGACAATCAGAAACACAAAATAAAGCCCAAACATGAGAAAACCCAGGATCTTATTCATCCTCCACTTGCAGAAAGCAATTGAGAGAATGACAAAGAGCAGCATGATGAAAAGGAGGACAATTGCACAGAACAGACCGTTGCTGCTGACTGTCACCGGGGCAAAGCTGTTAATAACAGCATACAGGAGCCATGGAAGAGGCAGGCTGTTAAGAAATAAAAAAATAAATTTGAAACATTGCAGAGGTGCAGGAAAAGTCACAAAAAAGCTTCTGGGGGCACTTCAAAATACCACCAGATGCTTCCTGCAGAAAGAGAGGCAGGAAAAGTTTCAACTCTTCTAATATGTACACAAATCTGATTTGTTAGCTTGCTCATGGTTCCCAAGGAGAATACAAAGGATTTAGGCTCTCTACTCTTCCATCAGTTACACTGGTGAATTCTATTTCCCTTGGCCGTCAAATCACCTGGAATCCTGTCTGTGAGGAGGAAGACCCCTTTCATTTGTTTCTAGATTTCAGACCATCTGTGGAAGAACTACTTCTGCTCTCTTCCCAAGAGTCTGTGTGACAGGACTGTAAGTCACATGAAGACACATCCTTGCCACAAAAACCCATCTCTTTGTAAGGCACTGTCCCCCAGATTTGTCCCATGAAAGCTTTGATCCACATTAATGGTATAAACCTATGTAAAATGTGAACTTCAACTGAACTCCAGCTTAATTTCTATTTGTGTATTTGCTGTCATTGCATTTTTCATCTCTGATGCCACAGAATGAGGCAACATCCCTCTGGAAGATGTCAAGCTGAAATAAATATTTAAGTACTAAATAATTTAATAAGTAGTAAGTAATAAATATTACATTTTTAAAATATTCAGAGCTTATCAGGCTTAGGAAGCATGAAGAGGGTTGTCAGAAGCTCACAGCATTCAACCCTTGAAAAGGCAGTTCAAGAGAGAATAATTTATTACAGCTTCAATACAAACTACACCAGCCTACAGCTCAACTGTGCCATTACTGCTGTAAATATATGAGGTCTGGCAGATGGGTACAGGACAAGCACATTCACATTGGCAGGAAGAATACAAATTTTAAGAAAATTAAGAAGACACGGCAAAAGAGAAAAGTTTTGCAATGCATCCTATAGATTTTGTAGCTCTGATGCTTCTGGATTAATAGAAAAATGTAGCCCATTTTTAATGCTGTGTCCAAAGCTAAGAGACAGAGTAAAAAGCCATTTATGATCCACTCTAACTTCAGTATTCCTTTCTGTATCTGTGCAGTCCTTGGTATATTTTCAGCAGAAAAAAGTAATGACCTGACTAGGCTGCTCGAAACTGTGACCATGACTAGACCTGTTCTTCTGCATGTGTGAAAGGAAACAAAAATCAAAGATGGAGAAACTGAGAGTATGGACATGATTCCTGTGTTGAAGATGGAAATGTGGGAATAAAGACAGAGTTTGTTCGCATATTTCCTGCATGTTTTTGAAACATTGAGGCATCGGCTTCCTCCTAAATCTGTTGTCCCCACCAGAACTACCTTGCTGTCCTGCAGGGAGCTGAAGAGGAACCACGCTCCCACCAGGAACTACCGGCTGCTGCAATGGTAAAGAAGGTCACTGCTGGTGGTGCCAGGAAAAAGGGGTGGCCGTAGTAGTAGGGGACTCTACTCTGAAAGGAAGAGAGGCGCACATCGGTCTACCTGATCTGGTCTCAAGGGAGGTGTGTTGCCTTCCAGGGCCTCAGATCAGGGATGTTGCAGAGAAGCTGCCTGCTCTGACTATTACCCACTTCTAGTGATCCATGTGGGTGCTACTGATACAGATAGCAGTAGCCCAGAGAACATAAAGGACGACTACAGAGCTCTGAGAGAGGTGGTCAGGGGCTCTGGAGCTCAGATTGTCTTTTCCTCAATTCTCCAGGATACAGGGCAGGACCTTAAAAAGGCGAGGAGGACTGGCCAGGTTAATGAATGCTTAGAAGGGTGATGCTATAGTCAGGGGTTTGGGTACCTTGAACATGGGACTCAATTTAGTAGGCCAGGTCTACCGGGGGCTGGTGGAGCTGGTCTGACAGCGAAGAGTGGTTTTGGTAGGAGGCTTGCCAGACTGGTGAAGGATTCTTTAAACTATATGTGTTGGGGGAAGTGGGCATCGTTCCATCCCAACACACCCAGTCACTTGCCAGCACCTACAGTGAGCATTCAGAGCAATGTAGAGATATTTCATCTACTCCAGTCAGTGAGCAGGCTTCAACTGGTGCTCAGCTCAGATGCCTCTATACAAATGCCCGTAGCATGGAGAACAAACAAGAGGAATTGGGGATGTGTGGATGTTTACGGGGGTATGATACCACAAGCATCACAGAAACATGGTGGGATGGCTCCTATGACTAGTGTGTTGGAATGGAAGGTTACAGGCACTTTAGGAAAGACAGGCCTGGTAGGGGGGAAGGGGGTGTTGCTATTTATGTTAGGGATAGGCTGGAGAGTATGGAACTCTGTCTGGAGACAGGTGAGCAGTCGACAGAGACTTTGTGGGTCAGGGTTAAAGGGAGAGCAGCGATGGGAGACATTATTGTGGGGATCTGTTACAGACCGCCTGACCAAGAGGACTCTGTGGATGAAGTGCTCTATAGACAGATAGGAACAGCCTCACACTCACAGGCCCTTGTTCTCATGGGGGACTTCAACCATCCTGATATCTGTTGGAGGGATGGTACAGCCCGGCACAAGCAATCCAAGAAGTTTCTCGATTGTGTGGAAGACAGCTTCCTCCTGCAAGTAATAGAGGAGCAGACAAGGAGAGGTGCCGTGCTTGACCTCGTGCTCACCAACAGGGAAGGGCTGGCTGGAAATGTAATTCTTCATGGCAGCCTTGATTTCAGTGATCATGAGATAATCGAATTTGAGATACTCAGGACAGTGAGAAGAGGGTGAAGCAAGCTCACTGCCCTGGACTTCAACAGAGCAGACTTTGGCCTCTTCAGGAACCTGCTCAGTAAGGTTCCGTGGGAGATAGCACTAGGGGGCATGGAGGCCCAAGGCTCTTGGTTGATATTCAAGGATCACCTGCTGCATGCTCAGGAGCGATACATCCCTACTAGAAGGAAGTGTGGCAGGA
>JANRGW010035590.1:1318-41480 GCA_024733675.1 Psilopsiagon aymara
AGTAGTAGCAGTAGTGGTTTGTGTTATACCTTAGTTACTAAACTGTTCTTATCTCAACCTGTGGGAGTTGCATTCTTACGATTCTCCATGTAGCAAACTGCGTGGCTGATTTACGGCCTAAACCACGGCAACAATCCAGAAAAAAAATGAGCTGCTTTACATAATGAACGTTTATGTACTGTTTTCCCAGACACACACACACACACACACTGACCTATTTAAAAATGCAAATGGTCACGAAGTTCCCTTCAGTTAGCAGTGACAAAATCAATGTAGAAGGAATAGGGTTAGTCCAGCAAGACAACATGTAATTGGGTTGTAGCTTGTCCAGGAGTGATTTCTCTGCAGCCCTCAGGAGATGGGAGCAATAGAGACTTTAGCATATGTATGACTCACAGCTCAAGGTTTACACATAAGATTGTGTATAATCCCCATTAACCCAAACCTGGTGATGACTCAGATGTAAGAGCTACAATGAGATAGAGAATATTCAAACATGAAGAGGGAAAAATATGCAGAAATTACCTTTTCCTACAACAGGTCACTGTAACTTTAAACACAGAGTGATATATAACCAAGGGGACCACTGGAAATCGAGGGACAGAATCTTTGTGTCTGTGTTACAGAGTGAGTGTGTGCTAGAAGGCAGGACCAGCTTCACCTGAACAGCTGTCAAGGGAACATGGCTCTGCAGAATCTAGTTCTTTTTGGAAGAGCTGTGGGCAATTTCAGAGGTTTACTGTGGGATAAAAAGAACTTGAAAGGCAAATCACAACTACATGGAGATTGTTAGGTACTCAAATTGTTGTCTTCAGCTTTACCTGCTGAATTTTTTTGTGCAGGAATTTCTATGTGATGGGATTTTGCCAGTACCTGGTCTTGAAAATTCCTCTAGGCCAAGCTGCAAATGGTTTGAGACTGGTACAAAAGCCTAAGGATGAGTGAAACTGAAGAAAATAAGCTTCTATGATTCTTTTGGTAGCTTCAGAATGACCTCAATTGTTGAGATGCAATTCTGTGAAATTCTTAATTTAAATCATAAAATAATTTGGGTTGGAAGGGACCTTTAAAGGTCATCTAGTCCAGCTCCCTGAAATCTTTCTTTAAAGAAACAATCAACCCACTTGCCAAATTCTAGAAGAGCAAATGCACCTGAAGATAACTTACCCATGTCTGTATTCTTCATTGTGCAAAGATATCCTGAAGTCTTCGAAGATTTCCTGTGTGCTCTCAGAGTTGGTAGGAAACCAGCAGATGGTGCAGAAGTTGATGTCTTCATTGCACCAAAGTTATCTTGGGCAGCATCAGTTGTCCTCCACTTAGCAATGACTACACAGAGGATACTGAGCTAGAATCACCATGTGTGCCTAGAATTGGAAGTCCAGTTGCTCAGGTGCAAGCTGCTCTTGGCACACATAGCAGGGAAGCTTGCTTGACTGATGTGAATGCTGTTCCTGTACACTCCTCTGGGGATCTGTTGGGTACCCAACAAGGCAGCTGTGTCTGTGGAGCATGAATTGATCCCTGTGTGAATTGAAGGCATCAAGGGAACTGAGACAGGAGAAGAGAAATGTAACTCAAAACACATATAAACAGTTTGGAATCTGATATTAGCTGAAAAATAGTGCTTCTAGACAATCAGGGGGAAAAAATGAGTAGATGAGGGCAAAATATTTACTAGGAGAAGAGAGCAAATCCTGTCAACAAGCACGCTGCCTTAGGATTCACTTAAATGAGCACACACTGATCCTGTGGAGCACAGTGCTGCAGAAATAAGTAAGTTCTTAGTCTTTGCATGGCTTTCAGAATTTAGCTGTATGTCATCAGCTCAAAACCCTACTTGTTGACAGAGAGTTCATGTAACTGCTATGCATTTAGCTTGTCAATATTTGTGATGTATAAACTAGTCTTTATTAATGCTTGTTTGCTGTTTGTAGATATCACCCATATGTACTAGAGCTGCAGTCCCATAATGGAATGCTTTTAACAATGATTACCCAGGCTTGCTTTGCTGACTAAGGACATTTTACAAAAAAATACCCCTGCCATAACACAAAGCTACACAATTTCTCTAGTACATCAGACTTTTTATAAGCAGTTGTGCTTTCTGAACTGAACATCTTCTTTCTCTTGCATTTGTTCAGTTGGCTAATTGAAGGCAAGTTTCTCACTTCCATCAGCATTGCTGTATAAGCCTTAAAAGTTGCATCTGGCCTGTCTATATCAGAAGTGCACGTATGAGGACCCAGGGTGGGGTATCAGGGCTGAGGAGTTCTGTAGCTCTGTGTCATGGTGCTGATGGCCTGCTGCCACTAGCATGGTTGTCCTTCCTGCCTGCCTGTGCAGCCATCCTTGGGAATGGAGCAAAACAAGACTGACATACAGAAAAAGGTTTATCAGAATGATGATGTAAACAGCCTTCACACCCTGTACAGTTGTTTTTTTTCTGAGTTCAATAGGGTAGGAATGTTCTGGCAAACGTAAGTCAGGTTCTCAGTTTCTTCTTCTCTGTTTCCTTTTGGAAGGGTTGCCCCTATGGTGATGATGTCTGTACACATGTGAATGCACATGCACACATGGCAGATATTCCCATACAAGCCCACAGCTTCATAGCAGGGTGGAACAGAAACACTGATGTCCCCAAAATTGATTTACACCTTTCCACTGCATGCTGTTGTAATTTGGGGAAAGAAGCAGTGTGTACTTTATAAGGTGCCATAGGCTGAGTGTATGATTTATGGTTTTTTTACTGGTGCCCTGAGATCATTAACAGGCTCATTTGCTGACCAGCTGACTGTTAACATGTTGCGAGGAAATGTTTGTTTTATATTTGCTAACAAACCTTGGAGATAGTCTCATGTCAAGCTCAGCAGGCTTCTGGGCACAAAATGTGCTCATGTACTTTGCCTCTTGTGCATGGAACAGTACGACAGTGACCCCTTCAAGGAGGTGATATTTCTCTGTGAGATTTTAAAGGAAAGGCAATGTGTTGGGTGACAGTGGCTTTGCTACTTGGTGTTTGAACAGCTCCAGACTTTAATGCTTTGATGTGAAAAGAAGGGGAAATGCCATCACTCCAAACCAGCAGAGGTAGGTTGGGAACGAGTTGGCCTGGCTCTGTGCACCAAGTCTCTAATGTCTGCTTTTTCTTTTCTTACCATTGCCATGGGTCTGATGTGTATCTGTTACATGTTAGGCACCTTGTGCAACTGCTTTCACGCTGCTTTTGCAAATGAGTTTCAGAATTAAGAGATCCACTGACTGTAATCTGGGACAAGAAGCAATTCGTGGCTTACGAACTGCTGTAGGCTGAGTGTATGGAGGCTCACGCTGTAACCGTCGCCACCTTGCTGGTTAGCAGGAAGAAGACCAGCTGGTTTCTGGGGAGGAGGCTTCGTGTGGAAGTACTGTAACTTTCCTTTTTCTATCCCTTTCCTGCACAACATGTTTTCAGTGTGTTCCTCTGCCTCCCTCACATGCCATATGCACTGTGTGTAAAGCACTTTTGAACTTGGCTACAAGTTTTTGGGTGACCATCCAGTTTCGCTCACTTTCACCTTTTTGGTAGTTTCCAGTTCCAGCCCTATGACTGCTCCCTCCAGCCTGTTTTACTGCTGTGCTTCATTTTCAGCTCTTACCTTTAGCTGAAATCAGAACTGTCTGCTGCACTTCCAGGTTTGGGAGGCAAAACCACTGGTTGCAGGAAATTGCCACCTGATTCTGGCTCCCAGAGGCTGGAATGAGACCCCTCAAATTATTCAGCCTTAATGGCTTTTCAAAATTCACATCTCCAGAAGGGTACCAAGGAGGCTTCAAACCACCATTCTTTGGAGGCATTCCTATTTGTCCAGTGCTGCATGGTATACCTCTTGCCAAATTACTGTCTTTAGTTCTGGGATGCTCTATTAAAGTTTTCATCTTGTTTCTGTTGCAAGTATCTAATCTCTGCTTTCTGGGACCAGTGTCAGCCTGGTGACCTGTAATTATCACTCCCTGAATTTTCTTACGATCACTAGTTACTGAAAAATCATTTAGGCTGATAAGGAAAAGAGCAACTTGCATTATGGTGCTGCTATAAGAGCATGTCTGGTGTTAAGCATATGTATTTAGTTCATATCTGGAAACTGGTATGAAGGGTGAACCAAGAATTCAGGTTTTCCTGTACTGCTGGATTTTTAGCAGGTATAGGTGGTATGGTTTTTTTCAGTGAGAATCTGCTAGAAAGATTTCAGGACTTTGTGTGTTTATTTATAATTTAGTGGCACAGAGAGTGCTGTATTAGCTTACTTTCATCCTGATGTTTTCAAACAAACATTAAGCGTTGCTCCTATTTTTCAGCTGTGTGTTTTATAATGTAGAGAGGGAATATCCACACAGATGGGTCAATATTGGTAGGCATACAGAATATGTTGGCAGGGCAGGATAATTTCTTTGGAGGAAAGATGTCCCTTTTGGACTGGGATGCAGTGGCAGAGGTTGTGCTTTGCCTGCATGTTCTGTGCTCATGCTCCAGTGTCCCAAGGCTGCAGTGTTTTCCTTGCAGAATTAACAAAGACTCTTCTTCACCGCAGGCCTGAGGGTGGGTGTCCTCAGATGATGTATGTAAAAATAGGTTAGATCTGAAAAAAATCTAATGGACGCAGGCTGGTTGTGCTGTTCCATTACCCAGTTGCTGTCTGTCCTAGTCAAGGAGCTAATGCATTTTCTCCCGATATTGGAGTCTCAAATTCAAATCTTTACCTGTTTCCTCTGGGCTTAGTCTTTACTGCTGAAGGTGTGCTCAAAGTGCGCAGAAGTGTGATATTCACCATATAAGCAGCTGGAAGCTACACCAGGCTCCTTAGGGACCAACCTAAAGCTGCATTTGCTGAGCCATTCTTAGCCTCCCTTGCAGAAAACATTCCTTCTAGGGCACCAGCCACTTAGAAAAGAGCCCTTTTGCTCTGAGTTCAGTGTCTGTCTGACCACACTATAAAAAAGCAAACCCTGCATTTTGCATTTCAGGGGTGATATGAGAGGTGGAGGAGGAGGAAAAAAAAAAAAGGATGTCATTTTACAGTACGGGAGAGCTAGATTCCATTCTGGGTTCTGCCACAGATACTCTGTACCCTGCGTTCAATGTACTCTTCACTTCCTCGCTGTACCCAATTGCAGAGTGTCCATTTATCTGTGTAGTGCATAGGTCCTGTTGGGCAGAGATGGGTATCTTTCCTGGATTCAGCTGGAGTGGTGAAGACTACTGCTGTTGCTGCTTTGTTACGGAATTGCTGCTTTGCTGGAGGCTTGTCCTTCCCACCAGCAGGTCTGTGAGAGAAAGGAAGTGGGAGCTGCAGCCTGGCTCACTGCTTTGCAAAGCCAGCCAGGCTAGTCAGTCTCCTCTGCTGGCTTTGAAGGATGCTTGCATTCCTGTCTCACCAATTTGAGCATAAGGCAGGAACAAGTGTCTTAAGTGCTTAAATAGTGCTGAGATACTGGCTGATTTGGGGCCTTAAGTAGAAGGCTAACTGGGGTTTGGAGTGTGATTCCTGCGTCTGAATCGTGGGCATCTGAATTGTGGTGGAAGTGCTGCCTTTATGTGATGACAGCTCCTCTTCCAGCTGCTCTTTGGAGCTGAACTCTGCTTTCTGGGCTAAAACAAGTCATCCAGCTTTGCACTTTTCACCATGAAGTTTGCATGACAAAGAAGTGATTTTTACAGCTCAAATAAGATCAAGCATAGATGATCTTTTAATGAAGTGATCTTTGTGCCTGATTATATTAACATCATAGGGAGACAAATGTACTTGAGCTGTGAAGAGCCCCTGCAGCTATAATTAGATGAATAAAGAGATTCATATTGATCTGTAGATCAGCATGAGGAAGGAAAGAGCATCACCCATGTAGGCTTTCAAGGTTGAAAGCTAGTGTAGGCTGCAGAGAAGTCAACTTGGTATCTTGATCCTAAATCAAAAGCACCTACTCTGCAAAAGAGATACTGATCTGAGCCCATGGCATTACAGCTTTTGGGGTCACTGTGTTGCCTGGAAGGAGTTGTGTCTGAATTTGTGTAGTGTGACTAAGAGAGCACCTGTGCTTGGTCGACCAGGCAGTGAGTGAGGTGATGGTCTAACTTTATGTAGCACTCTCCTTGTTCACAACTTGGTGTTACCAACAACAACCGGGGATCCGTAAAATTACAGTTTCAGCGCTGTCATCCTATGCAACTCTTACTCTAGCTGTGCCTACTAGAGGAAGGAAGATGCAGTCCTCAGATAGTCCAGGCTGGCAAAGACAAGTCATGTCCTTGCCACTGACCTTTATGGGCTGGCTCTGTGCACTTGGCCTACAAGTCAAAGCCAGTGCGGAAGTGACATTAGTAACATGATCTTCCTGTGCCACTGGTGAAGTCAAGCCAACATCAAATGTGGTGACAAAAGCCCCAAGGGGCTTTTTAGGGACCATTTGGATTGTAAAAGATGAGTGACTGGTTCATTTTTGGAGCCCTTTCTCTGGGATCATGGTGTTTAGCAGTGGGCTTTGCTCTAACAGCAAATGCTTTGCAGTGCTGGTTTCGCAGTAGGAAGCAGCAGAAAGGGGCAACTGGAAAACCATGTGCCCTCAGGGGTGCAAATGATGCAAAAATGCAGACATTACCTGCACTGCAGGATAGGAGAAAGCATGGGAGGCTGAAGAGGAGTGTGACAAGACATGCTACAAGGCAGATTCTGAATGATTCCAAAAATACCCTTGCTGTTCCTGATAGCAGAATGTGTCTCTGTGGGTTCAAAATGTGCCTGTGTTGAGACTAGCATTGTCCTGTCATCTTCTGTCAAAATGCAGACTTCATAACTCTCCAATGTAATCTTACTGAGTCTAGTATAAGCCAAACTTTTCCACCAGTTCATCTTGTTGCTGCTATCTAAGCACTATAGTGGAGATGGCAGAGCAAATTCTCATGAAATGCACTTCGAAAGTAAGCATGGCTTGCTATTTCCCTTGTTAAATATAGGCTGTAACTGTGAGAGACAGTTGATAGAGGCAGAGGAATTTTGATTTTTAGCACATGCATTTGTCTGTAGTAACACCTTTAAGTTTTGATTCACTTTGTAGACAGTGCTTGAACTCTAGACAATCTGGTTTTAATCAGCACCATATTTCTTTCGATAGTCTCACTGCACTTTTGTGAACTGGTAGTATCCTTTTTGCCCTGTGCTTGAGGTTTGTAATGTGTAGTTAAGTGAAAAGCAGCAACAGCAGCAGACATGGAGAACCTGATTCGCTGTGCTGGCAGTTTAGATCAAACTACTGAGGAAATTGATGGATTTTCCCATGTCCTGAAGCCTTCAAATCAGTGCTCTGGATAGCTTTCTACAAAATTCATGATTAGCCATCATTTCCCTGAGCCGGAGGAGCTAAGGGGTGTGGGAGAAGTCAGAATAAATCATCCAACTGTTGCTTCCGAGGTTAGAAATCCATGACTGCAGAAACTTTTGCTTGCACACTGGAGTATGAAAAAAGGAGGATGTGAGGAGTTAAATGGTTTCTTTTCCTCCAATCTCTTGTGTAAGATAGAGCAATACTTTCACACCCTTCACTAGCATGGATTGGCTGAGGCTAATGCAAACTCTTGAACTTGGGGGAAAGGGCAACTTTTTGCCCATGCTTTTTCAATGGAGAAAGAAAAACTGTCTTCTGTTCAAGGTAGGTTCACTGACCCTTTCCAAAGCATCTTATTCAGATTGCTGTGTTAGCAGAAGCCAATATGTGTGTGGCCCTTTTCTCTGAGGAAAGATGTAGCAGTTAAAAAGCAAGAGGTACAGAAAGCCAGTACTGCTTTGTGCTCAGGACGTTTCATGATGCAGCTGCTCCCTGGTGACTGCTGTAGGCCAGTTTGTAGGGGTTTGCTGTTTCAAGCAGCTCCCTGTGATCTTCGCTCCAAAGGAACAAACTTATGCCCTTTTAACTAAGCCTGTGCTCCCTTGATTGCTTTTTAAAATGTCTTAAAAGAACATTTCCAGAGCTGTCAAAGGAATCTAATTGTCTGTTTATGCTCAATTCTGTGGGAGCTTGCAAGACAGCTCTGGACACAAGTACTTCAGTGCAAAAGGGGTTTTGTGCATACTTTGCAGTCAGCTGCAGCTTGGCTGTCAGAGAAGACAATGCAAGAATGTGTCATCAGAGTTGATGTTGCTCTCTGCCTAGAGAATCAAAGCATATGAAAGCAGATGGAAGATCTTATGTGTTAGTAGCCATATTTTATGTATTGGTATTTCACTGGTGGTATTTGTGATGAGGGCTTCTGGGTTCTACTTTAGTTTTGCTGTGAGTTCTTCTACCCCCAGGGTGAAGTGGTTTAGGTCATTTGGCTGAGTAGAGCTTTGGGCAGGGCTTTAGCTGCAGTTTTCACTGCTGCTCAGCATATCAGTTGTGCTGCGCATCAGCGATGAGCTGATACACCCTTCACTTTATTTAGTTTTTTGTGCAAAAGGGATGTTGACTCTACTCCTAGATTTTTCCTTCTTTTATTGCTCCCTTGTTTAAGAGCAACTTACTGGTCAGTTCTTGAGCTCTTTGATAGATGGAACCATCTTTGGCACTTGCTTGGACAGCCATCTTCCCATTTCTGTGCTTCAGAAGGGATATTTGGCTCAAAGACCACCTGTGAAAGAACTGTGAGAATTACATTTTAATTTAATACATGTTAAGTACCTGAGGTGAGGAAAGTGTAATAATTTAGTTGGAGAGAAAGATATTAAAAGATATACCATACACACAGTGAGAGGAAAATCAGTTCAAGCCGGGGTTGAGCCTGGATAAAAAATATTAGTTCCAATTCCTTCAATCCTAGTGTCCTGGGTTCAGCAGTAGCAGTCATTTTTGTCCTTCTTAGTAGCTGGTGCAGTGCTGGGTTTGATTTTCAGCCTGAGAACAGCACTGATATCACCAATATTTTCAGTTGCTGCTCAGTAATGTTTACTCTGACCAAGGACTTTCTGAGTCTCATGTTTTGCCAGGAAGGAGGGGAAGCCGGGAGGAAGCAGGGACAGGATACCTGACCCAAAGTGACCAAAGAAGTCTTCCATGCAACAGCACATCCTGCCCACTATATAAACTGGAGGCAGGTACCTGGAAGGCTTAGATCACTGCTCGGTCAGGCTGGGTATCGGTCGGCGGGTGGTGAGCAGTTGTATTTTCTTCCCTTGTTGTTTCCCTTGTCCATTATTATTATTGGTGGTAGCAGCA
Organism: Psilopsiagon aymara; assembly: GCA_024733675.1. NCBI lineage: Eukaryota > Metazoa > Chordata > Aves > Psittaciformes > Psittacidae > Psilopsiagon > Psilopsiagon aymara. The sequence continues at coordinate 10,541 of JANRGW010035590.1, forward strand.
GTGGTTTGTGTTATACCTCAGTTACTGAACTGTTCTTATCTGAAACTGTGAGAGTTACATTCTTTCGATTCTCCTCCCTGGGAGAATGGGGGAGGAAGGGGAGGGAGTGAGAGAGAGACTGCATGGTTTTTCTGAGTTATGGCTGGGCTTAAACCACAACACCTAGATGGTGTTTTTGTCTCAGGAACTGAGCTTTTATCAGCTGAACTGGTCCAAACAGAATGCTTAACTCCAGGCATGTATGTATACTTTGAAATACCATCCATGAATGCAAATCTCAGACTGAGATCAATATGCTAGAAGTGATGTGTGGCATTTAGATTTTATTTTTCCTGGTTTCCATGCTAGTACAGCTTTATTGACTTCGTTAGAGAGATACTTGTTTTGTATATTCTTTTGGATAAAATCAGTCCATCTGCATATCCAGATGCATACGTTAGTCTGCGACAAAAATAAGGCAACTGCACTGCAGTAGCTGGTTAGCCAATTCAACTACACAGCATCAGGGAAGAGCTGCTTTTGTTTTCCCTCTTCCTCCTCTCACAGCTTCCAAAGGTACAAACAAGAGACTCTCCTGACATTGAGAACTCAGAATGTAATTAACAAGTGTCTAATGTGCCAGTCTAATTACTGCTTCTCTTGTCTGCCCATGACAATAATGCCATGTAAGTGGAGGAATTGGATGATTTAAAATAGGAGTTAGAAACTGTTATGTTTTTGTTTTGTGTTTGTTTTTGTTATTATTATTATACTTCTACTACATGCCTGGTTGTGGAGGAGCAGGACAAGTGTAGTAGAGAATCACTAATTCAATATGACACTTGTTTTGCAGTGTGACAAGTACTTCTGTAGCACCTGGCCTGTTCAGTGGATAAAAATAACATTTGGGCTTACCTTGAACTGATAGTGGTTAAGAGAGAAATACAAAGCTAAAGTTATACCCTCTGCCCATCTTACCTTACATTGGCCAAATTCTGCAGGGAGCTTGGCACAGTGGTTCTTTGTGCAGAATGCTGTAAGGTTTTCAATTTGTTTAAGAAAGTTGTTTCTTCTAACCTGGTGGGTTTTTTGTAGGCAGCTATTTGGAAGGTGCTTTGACATTAAAAGACAATATGTAAAATGGGTTCAAACTTGAAACAGGGACAAAAAATCCCTGCCCTTGGAGAGTGGTTTCTTAGTTTTCTTCCTGAATGTGCAGTCTTTTGGGGCCAGGCAACAGGGAAAGGACTTTTGGAGAATAAGATGGGTTAAATATGTGATATGTGGAAGGGATAGAAAGTGAAAACATACGAGCATCTCCCACACTCCATCCTTGTTCCTCTGTGGTTTTTTTGGATTTGTCTTTGGTTGAGTTGCAGGTAGAGTCAGAAAATCTGAGACAAATCTTAGGTTGGATGATGGATTCATTCTACAGTGGGTACGCATGTCTGTACATATCTGTCATGTCAACTGATCTGCAGAGACACAATGAGTTATCTGCAGTTAAGACACAAAGATGGCTTAAAATGCACTGGCAGAACATTAGCCTCCTCGCCCCCTGGCTCAGGGGAGTGCAATGCTCTGAAGAGATACTTGCATGAGTCTGACCTAGCTGGCTCTTTAGAGATGCCCATGGCACATCTAGCTACTTCCATACTGCATTAGATAGACATACCTTGAGGCAGCTGGAGCTCACCTGAGCAATAGCAGTTGCTTGAGTGTTTCAGTTACTCTTCAAAAATTTTAATTCTTGAACATCTGGTCTGTTCTAATTTCGCTTCCATTCTTCTCCTGGGAAATCTAGGTATGTATGTGGCATCTGTCTCTCACCCTCTTTTGTTTAGATGGAGACAAAGAGTTCTTAATGTTTGCAAATGGCCACTTCATCTGTTGGAAAATGCCTTACTACCATCCCCCTTTCAGATTCATTTCTTTGCTTGGTTAGTTTCGTTCTCTTCTGTAACTGGAAAAGGGGTCTGTTATTAACTATGCTTGCGTGTTAAAAGTTCCTTTCCATACTGACCCCTTTTGCAACACTTGAATAACCACTTTTTGTAATTTGAAACTGGAGCCCTGTAAGTAAACCCTTTTTGTTGTTCTCTGCTTACTTACCCCTGTTTTACCCTTTCATATATGGTTCCTTTTCAATTACTGAACTAAAGACCTAACAATAAGCAAAAGCCATGCACCCAGGATATAATTACGCTCTCTCTGAGTATAGAGCGATGATCCCTGTATTGACTTCAGCATGTCTAAACTCTGTTTCCTGCCCCATTCCAGCATGGGAAGTTGCAGCCTATATCACACTCAGCTGATGCTGCCTCTGTGAAGAGGATTCTCCTCTTGTCCTCAGGAGTGAGGCAGTGTTTAATGAGAGCAGCTGTCATGCTTCAATGCGCTGATGCCTGCAAGTGACTGGCAGGCAGTGGGATTGTTGTATTATGGTCGTATTAACTAATCACTGCTGATAATTGTTATTAATTATTATCTTGGATCTGTAGTATGAAGAAGCTTTGGTTACTTAATTGAAAGTGTTCAAGGTGAAATGCAAGAGCTGCTTTAACACTGCATAAGTAGGATAAAAATGGAAAAAAAAAGGTTTTTTTTTTTTAACCCCATCTCTGAAAAAGTAGCATCTTGTTGTGCAAGGTCTCCAAACTACATGTTTGAGCTGCACTGGCTTTGAAGGTGGTCTGATGTCTTCTAGCCCTGTTTGCTGAAAAAGTGGTCTTTTGTGGGGTTCCCTCAATATCCCATTGTGCCCCAGCTGGGTTTAGTTTGCAAGACTGATATTCAGGGTAGACAGAGGGCAAAAAGTTAAAAGCCTAATTCCTCCCTTCTGCTGGCTGTGGCAGCAGAAAAAACATTGACAAATGACAAATTGACAAAACATTGACAATGTTTTTTGCTCATAAATGGCTGTGCAGTAGGGCTTTCTGTGTTTGCCTGCCTTGGAAAGCAGTTCTGGAGTCTAGGATTTCTCACAGTAGAAAATCCTTTAATCAACTTCATCATCTGTTGCTTATGCTCTGCCTTTGCTTTTGACCCCCATGGTCTGTGTCCGGTTTCTCAGACCAGAGAGAGTCTTTCCTTGACCTGCCCATAGTGGGATTTGATTTGACACCACTTGATGGGCTTGTTGCCTTTTGTCATTCTTTGAATGATGAACAGGGAAAGCATTGGAAGAGTTCGGTTCCCTATTGCCTTTCCAAAATCCTGTTTTGTCAGGACTGGTTATAACTGGTCCAAGGAGAACAGACATTAAAGAGCAAAATTTTAACCCATTTGGTACAGCTTGGAGAATCTGGACAAAGGACAAAAAAGGCCAAAGTGTCCTTAACAGTCTCCTCAGCAGTTCATGTTCTTTACTGAGACTACCCTTTCCTACGGCCATGAGAGGAAAGAAAGAAAGGAGAGAGAGAAGGAAATAAAAGTTGAGATTGCTAGGCCCCAGCTCCCAGTGTTACATTGAAAGATTAATGCATCATGTTGGAGATGCTTCAAACTCTGTAATCTGCTTTGCTGCCTCTGGGGCTGTTTGAAGTGGTCTTTTCTGTCAGTTCAGTCAGTGATGCTGTTAGATTTATTGAGGACCTTAGCAATTAATTGCTCTCAGACCTGAGAAGGGCCTCATTGTTGTCAGTCAGAGTTTTAATTAGTCAAAGCAGCAGATGGGTGGTATCAGCCTCGAAAGCTGGTGTAATTAACTCATTCATTATCAAGTTCTCTTGCTCTGTGATGGTTTATAAAGGACATCTTTAATCTAGTTGCCATCATGCTGTCCCCATAGCAGGAGTTAAATGATTTTCATCAGTCTTTACCATAATTACTCTGTATCCAGGACGCCATTAGGGAAAATGCTATTTTTTTTCCAATAAATATGTAGACCCTCTTTGGCTTCAGGTGAGTGAGTAGGGTTTGACTTGCAAAGATGAACAGGGATGTTGAGATTAAAGTTCCCTTTGAAAGTCTCTGGAATTTTTGTGACTCACCCAGCGCCTCCAGTAACGTCCTGTTCTGAGCTGTCTGGTCTGCTGGCTTTTCATGCTGTGTCAAGACAGAAGTGTGATCAACTGTCACATGTTTAACAGACCAAAACAGCCTTCTTACCTTGGGAAGATAACAAGAACTCACCTTTTAGCCCCTCAAAACTGGATATGCAAATTGCTGCAGAAGGGTTTTGCCCACAGATGACCAAGTCCTTTAAGGGAATAATGCCACTCTGAGGGAAGATCCTTTGGTGTTTCTGCATATACCCTTCCAGAGTGGATTGAGACATGTCCTCAGTCTGAATGGATGCCCAGGAAGCACTTCCAGGCAATAAGGTTGTCTTGGTAAGTTTCTAGCTTAGTTTTTGACATGCTTTTAGCCCAGGGTGTCTCCATGAGAGTACCCAGCATGGTTCAGGAGTTAACACAGGTCAGGATCAATAGGCAGTTTGGGATGTGGCCACCCTTTGGCCTTGTTTGCCCTGGGGAGTAAGACTCTGGAGTAGGCAGAGTCTGTACCAATTGGCATTAGCACCAGAGAAAAGTCCTGAGCATACAAGGCGCATGTTGCCATGGATACTTATCATGCATGAAATAAGGAGTTTGAAGTAGAATCAGAAGCAAAAGAGCAAAGGGCTTAAATCCCTTGTTTCTGAAATATACCCAATACTCCTCCTAAATCTTGACATGGTTCCCGGGAGGACTGATGACTGCCTCATAACAACAGCTGCAGGAACTTTGGAGTGACCTGTACAAATGTTCATATCCATTGTTTGCAATCTAATATGGGTGCTGGCAAGCTGCCTTTGCATCCAAATGATATTTCCAGGACTGCCTGAAATGGATGTGAAAGCAGATTTGGCCTTCAGAAGAAATCTTTTGTCCTGGATGCTCTTCCTACAAAAGGGAGGGTAACAGTCTTAACTGTAGCCTCTTTATGTGAAGGTGGGGGCAACCTTCCCATGGCACTGTCCTTCCAAGCTTCTCCCCAGAACACTGAGGCCATCCTAACTAATGACATCATTTAATGTGGTGTCAAGAAAGCAAAGTAAAGACTTTACAACTCTGAGTAATGCTTGAAGACTCTACTGCTGCCTGGCTGCTTGCTTTCAAAATGTTTGGTAGGAACACAAAACCCATTAAAGTTTAGACCAAACTCCTCAGCCAAACCAATACTGTGGATTTATTAATCAAAAGGTTTGAGAAAAGAACAGCTTGGCTTTTCTTAATTAAGCTTGTCTTTCCCTGGCAGATTAATTACCCAGAATTCATTGCAAATTTCTGGCTCCATGGATGTTATTGATCCAGTCAGGCTGCTAGTTTGTGCTTGCAGGAATTGTCTGTGATCCTCTTTCTGTGGGAATTTGGGGAGGGAGGGGAGGAGGGAGCTGACTGCCAGTTATTAATAGAATTTGGAACAGCTTTTTTTTCCCTTAGCTGATTAAATCAAAATGCTAGACAGTTGCATAATGTTGTACATTTGAGCAACAGCAGCAAATACCACCATAGCCCAGAGAAAAGTGTTGAAGAAGTGTGGAGATGGATGCCAAAGGCAACAGTGGACTTTTTCTGGAGACATAAAGTAACAGGGTTTGCTTTCTACATGCTCAAGGACAGTGTGCTTAGAAATACACTGTGAATGTTTCAAATGTCTCCTGGACTGTAGTTTTAGTTTAACATGATAGGTTCAAGTGAAGCCCAGCACAAGGAACAGGATTGCTGGTCCCCTTTGATGATATCCACACAAACTATAGGATAATATTGCCACAGTTGCCAGTGCTTGTGAGCTAACTGGCCCAGTTGCTGAGGATGGAGTGCTGATGGGAAGCCAGTGACATCGGCCCCTACTTCGTGGAATAGAAAGTCTTGGCTTTCCAGAAGGGGAGACTGACACTGGCTGCAGGACAAGTGATAGGAGATGAGCATGACTATTTGGGGTAGCTGAGAAAGGCAGTCCAAAGAATATCTCCTGGCTGTGGAGCTCTCCCTATAAAACATCAGTTGCTTGTTGTGTGGGGTCATGAGTGATTCCCTTTCATAGATCTGTTACTTTGGAAAATAGAATGGGCACCAACAGCTTTGGCTTGTTGAGCCCCTGATCTCCTTCAGCCTTGGAAATAGTGTTTTAAAGACTTAACGCACCCCTGTATGCTGCTTCTTGTTTGCTTTGACTGTCAGGCAGTGTCTTAGTTAAACACTTTCAGGGGTGATTTCTAATCCCAGGGCTGCTCTTTAGCGTGAGGCTATGTTTTTCATCAGGCCAGCTTGCTGACTACTGTGGCTGTGTTTGTTCCACTCTGCCTGGCTACTCAGTGGACACCCAGCTTTCCACCCCCACCCTTCTGCAGTCTTTAAACAAGAAAACAAACAATTCCCCAAAGCTCTGAAAGATGCTTCTGATACAGGAAGATGCACTGTAAAATGATGAGAGATCTCTGCAGTATCACGAGTCACAAATGCTGACAGTCATAGGACTAGCTGCCTTGTGTTTAAAGAACTGCTTTTTTGCCAGGCTTCCTTCACAGCCTTGCAGAGTTTGCTGTTTAAAAAATGTTGTTTATTAATTTAGAATTCAGAAATTGAGGCCTGAATTTTCAGGAGGCAACAATAATTTAAGGGCCTAAATTTGCCTAGAAAGTGGGGAAAAGTATTCTTTAAAAAAGGAAAAGTATTCTTTAAAAAAGTCCCCTGAACTGAACACCCTGAATTACTCCATCCTTTTTGTATGCAGAACAAAAGTTGAGAATGAGAGACAGGTTGCGAGCAACAGATGTAACTAGTTGTAGACCATAAGCAAAATTAACTGCAGGGTTAAGATGTTTGGTGGCTGGAGTCTCATCCTGATTGTGGGGGGTGGGAGAACCTCACAAAACCTTTTCTCAGTAAGATGAGTGAAGAAACCAGTCTTTCAGGGACTACTTCTTGTGTTCAGCCTGGGCAGCCGAACTTCCTCTGATTCATAAAGTCAGGAAAAAGATGACCAATTTGGCTGCTGGCTACCCAATATATGCAAAAGAGGGGTGGGTGGTTTTTTACCTAACTTTAGAGATGGGCGTCAATTTAAAATTGAGACACTGGAGGCCAGTCAAGCATCTCAAATTATATTAGATAACTGTGTAGGCAGTTTGGTGCTGAACACAATTGGGATGAATAATTCTAGGAGGTACCTATTTTTCTCTGACAATTAATAAGGCAGCTCAGAGTTTGACAAGTGGCCTTTAGATGTTTGAAGTTGGGTGAGCTGTAGGTGCCTACGTTAAATACGTATAAAAGCACATTGAAATATATGGCATTAAGCATTGTTCAACTCATAGAGGTAGCTACTGGAGACTGAGAAACCATATGAGGACAGATGTGGCTTCCAGGGTTACTCCATGTGCTGTGAACAGAAACAACTCTAGATTTGACATCTTTCACCATCATGAAACCTTATCTGAATGGAAAGAACAAGTACATGGACTGTATGTGAAAGTGGGAATCTAATGAAATGATTTAGTCTCCCTTTGCTTATAGCACTGAAAGTGACCCATTATGCTCTGACCTGAGACTACTCCAAAATTTCGTAAGTCTTTAGTGTGCAATAAAGTTCACAGAACTCACAGACTAGACAAGGCTGTGGGCATTAAAAATGTATATAAAATAAGTGAGTTTATGGATGTCTGTTATTATTTATTGCATTAAATAACCAAGGCACTCTTTAAGAAATCAGGGCTTGTTGCTCACAGCTAAATCCAAGATGAGAGGGAAAGGAATACTGTAATTATTCTTTGTAAGATGTGAAACTCTGTGACTGTGTCTTGCCCTGATGCATGGGGCTACTGTTGGCTACTTCTGGGGATGTTAGGCCTTGCTTGCTCATACTGATGAATAACTGATCTTGGTAATGAACTCACATGGTTTCAGCTTATCTACCATAACTGCCTGTGAACAGGATTTTTCCCTCTGCAGATGCAAGGTAACTAACTGCATTTCCACTTCAGTTGTTGCCAGTTTATTGGGTGGTAAGGTCATGTACATCAGAGGTCATTACAGCACAGCTGGTGCACATCCCCAGCAGGCCTTGCACTGTGTGTGCCGATAGCAGTTTGAGTGCCATCTCACACAAGCATATATTTACACCCATAAGCATGACTGGACATAAGTGTGCAAATTTATGCAAACTTTGTTGCAAAGATGATCCTTTAAGATTAATGGCTATTAATTCCCTTGGAGATGAGTTTTTTTTCAGTGGTGAATGGTAAAAATAGTTACTTTCGCAAATTCTGCAGTAAGACTGACTCATTTGGCCTCTCAGAGTGATCCACTCACTGCTCTCCTGTGCTTTGTGCTTCTGGATTGTAAGACCAGAAGAAGCAACTACTGAGGAGCTGGGAGCACGAAATGCCCCAGGGGCACAGTCCTGATCCTATGTGCCCACTAAAGCCTGAGGAAAAATCCTGCTGATTTCATACAGGTTTATGTCAGTCCCTGAGTTGATCTTGTTCAAAATTAATAAACTAGTTGTTTGATAGACCTATGTTACATTGGGAATTTTATCACTCTAATTGCACACAGTCGTTAGCCATCTTCTTCAGGGATTGGCATCCTCTGGCCATTGAGCAGATGGCTGTTGTATCTGTTCTGGAAGTGGCCAGTAACTTCTGGATGGGAAACATTCATTCTCTCTTTGAAATTTGCAAACAAGATTATTATCTCTTTAAGCTTCAGATAAGTATATTCCCCACACGGATACACCTACATTCATTGTAGGTTAGGTTTTGGATTTTTTCACCCATTTCTAATCTAAAATAGTTTCACGTTGCCAGTGGTTAAAACTTCTTCCTGCCGCCACCTTGCCTGAAATGCCTTTATTCTCAAGCCTGTAATTTTTGCGATTCTGCTGTGAATTTTGCAGCTTGAGTTCAGATCCCAGTGTTTTGGCAACACTCCTGTCTGTGTGTGAGGGAGTCCAGGCTGCAATATCACCCAAACCTCCTTGTTTTACAGACAACCTTCTATGTCTCTAAAGCAACCCAGCCTTTCAGCATCCTCTGAAAGCCTTTCATTTCTCCTGAAATCCACTCAGCTGGCAAAGACCACAGCATTTTATAGCTGCTACAGTTCAGCAGAGCCCTGGCTGGCTGGTGTAGGAAATTACTTTTGGTCTGAGCAGGTGCAGAGCACATTACAGTTTTTAGCAATGTAGCTGTGTGCACAAAATAAAACAAGCCCTGAGAAGCTGCCTTGAATTAGGAATAATACATTTTGGTAGGAATGAGTTGCAGGTAAGATGATGTGTGCAGTAATTTGTGTTTGCCTATTCTGGGCAATCAGGAGATATAATCTGACAAGAAGAGTGTTTGTCAGGCTGTAGTCTGAAAAGACCCAGTTTTTGTCCTGGACTCATAGAAAGACTGGTTGGAGAGGACCCTGTGAAGTCCAGTTTGCCTGTGTTTCATGGCCTCTTCCTCCCTTCCATGAGGATTGTCTAGAGCCTGTCTTGCTCTCTTTTCTCCAAACCATCAGGCTGCAGTAATTGATGGTTGTCACCAGCTTCTTCTCACCACATTTTCTTTCTCTTTGCCAGTCCTATCCCTGCTCCCTATCTTCTTTCCCACCCCATGCTCCCACTGCCATATCCCCTCCCTTGCTTTTTGTCCTCCACTTCTGATTAGCACAGCTGCTTCTTTCCAAGCAGCTCCTTGTCCTGCCCATTTCCTTTTCTCTGTTTGTTCCTTTTTCCCTCTCTGTGTATCTCAATAGACTTACTGGAATAGACATTCAGTGGGCACACAGAAACCAGTGGCAGCCTCAGAAGATGTCCTGGGGTACAGTTTGCTGTCATGCCCAGCACTCAGGAAGGGAGCTTGGATCTAGTCTAGCTTGTTATCAACCCCTTCCTACTATGGCATGGGTGATGGCTTCCCTCATCTTCACTTCATCTGTGCATGCTTGCTCTGAGTGTTCCCTCTGTCTTGAAGTTCACAGCAATTTGTAGAAGATAAAGCCCTGGAGTAAGGGCTGACTCCAGTACTGCTTAGGCAGGAGCTGTTCACTGTCAAGGGCAGTTCTATGTTGTCCCTAGGAAGGACCTAGCACACCAGAGTGGGTACTCTGAAAATAGTAGCATTTTTCAGTGCTTGCCTGTACTTACCACAGTTACCTGAAGCTTCTCTTGTACACAGGGAAGGCACCACACATGAACGCTGTCATGATGTTTAGTAAATGATTTTTACTCTTTAATGCCATAAACAAATGATAAATCAAAGTACTAAAACACTGTGCTATGTGTACTAAGCCATGGCATTTTCTTCAAATCCCTCATGTGAAGTCTTGACCTCTGATACATAGGCAGAAGATGAAAGCTTACTGGATAAAGCCCTGTGTAGATTGTGACCAGAAAGAGAGAGATTTTATTGACCAGGAGTGGCAGTAAACAAACAAGGAAGGAGTTAAGTTTCACAGTGTGTGTTACAGGTTAACAGAGGAGATGAAAAGATTAACAAGAGTCATTCCTTTGCTTTTTTTATTATGTATACTTTCATTAGAAAACAACCTTGAACACCCAGGAATAGTTTTCTAATAAACGTAAGCTCATGAAGAGCACTTGGAAGTTTCCATTCTGGGTCCAGGAGAATGACGGAACAGTAACACAGTTGACATGGTCATTCCTCTTGGTCAACCCCTCCCTTGTGGCTGATTGTTTCTTACATTACAGCCTTCCCTTCCCTGTGCTTCCTGCCCTAAACAAAAACTACCCCCATCCCAACCCCACAGGTACCCCTTGAAGAGAGTATTTCTGCATGGACACACCACTGACTCATCCCTCAGTGAACATAGTGATTTCTTCCAGGTGTGATTAAGGACCCTAACAATGGACCTTGGAGACCCATGCAGGGACTGCTTCCTCTCCCAGTCAGAGTCTGTAGTGGTGTAAGATCAGACCATAGTCCTTCAGAGTGATTTCAAAAGGGACTCACATGAGGAGATGCAGATTTAGCCTACCTGGCGATTCTGCCTGCTGGGGATGAAGATCCAGAGGAGTGTTCTTGCCATATCCACTAGCTACCTCCCTTCTTACTATCAGCCTCTTGGGCAAAAGTCCTGAAGGGGTTGATGCATAGCTATGGGCTGGTTGTGCTTCTGGAATGAGGAAGATTTCCTCCCCAGGCCTGGCCTGCATTGCCTACAGAGGGCTTGTTTGTAACAGAGCGCTGATGTGTATGAGCTAAAACATGAGGTTCAAGGCCTTTTTGCTTTGCTACCACATAAATCTGACAAAGATTCTGTTTTCCCTGTCATCAAGGCAGACCTCACCCAGTTTTACCACCATCTAAAATACAAGTGCTTTGTCCTTACTGTGGTTTTGGCTCAGGTACATCATCCACTCTAGTTACCCTGAGGCTAAGAAAAAACAAGTTACCCATGCCATTGTCCCCACAGCTCAATAGCAGTGAAGGAGATACCTGAAAGTGTTTGCTTTTCTGGATCAAGAAGCTAAAATCCACGAAAAAGGGTTCTGCTGGCCACACCAGTCTAGAAGGATAGCAGGAAGGTTTGTGTACCTGTTAGGAGTAGAAGGGCTATTCACACTCCCATCTCAGACAGACGCTCTACCATGAATAGCCCCTTTCCAGAGGAAAGCAAAGATTATGGAGTAGTGAGTGGAAGAGGAGGGGGAATATAATCTCATAAGAACACAGGTACTGAGATGAGCTGTTCAGAAACCACCAATTTTTGTCTCTCTAGTTGGGAAAGACAATCAGGTGGGTTAGGTAGAGATCTGTTCCTCCTTCTAGGAAAAATGACTAAACTGAACAGATAATATGCAGTGGAGAAACTCCCAGAAAAGTGCAGCAGGCTGGATTTTAGAGGAATGCTGTCTTGTAATGAAGAGCAAATTACAGAGTAGCTCCGTCATCAACTTGAACTGTGAAAGGATAAAAGAGATGCAACTTGCAGGGGCACACTTGGCTTGTGCAATCTCTATGATTATTGATAACAAAACATTTATAAGCTGATGGATGTTCCCATTGCCCAGCAGTGACTTGCTAGCAACCTGCTAACAACAGGTTGTCATCTTGACAGTAGAGGAGCGCATCTCTGCCTGATTCTGGCTATCCCATCCAGGAGAAAGCTGTGGTCTCCTGTAGAAGGCTAAGCTCTAGGAAGGCTCCTTGATTGTGAGCAGACTCAATCACTCAGACTTTATTTGAGCAAGCAAGGAATTAAATGCGATTTCCTTATTCTATTTAGTAAAGCACATCTTGATGCATAACATAACATATAAAGGAGCATCTTTGCTTCGTACTTCTGTACTGTTACTTAATTCTTGAAGTCCTGTGTATCAGAATCCTCTTTTTATCTTTCATTTTCTTTCTTTAGATGCCGGGGAAAAAAATGGGGTAGTAATAGGAAGTATACAAGCAAGGAAAAATACTGTCAATGTGGCTTGGAAAAGAATTCTCTCTGAGTTCTTGCCCCTGTTCAGAAATCCATCTCTTCTCAAACTTGTGATGGCAGGCGTTTGTGCTTTTGCATCGCTGTGCTTGCTGAGTATGGCTCAGGTGAGTTTAAGGGGTCTTCTGTCTGTTTCCTGCTGCTGGAGCTGAATGTCTGTTTTCCACATACTTCTGCATTTATTAAATGCTATACAATAATGAACATGAACCAGAGATGAGCCAGAGGTCACATGAAAGCATTTCCCTCTTCTGTCTTCCCTTTTCTTGAAGTCAAATCATATGTCATACTTTCCACACAGCAACTCCTTAGCTCCTGTGAAGACTTTTTCAATACAGTTAAGTATTCTTTCAGGTTTATTTGTTGGGGTTTTTGTTTTCCTTTTCTTTGTGTTTTCAGGATAACATTTCTAAATATATATGTAAATGTACACATATATTTTAGCTTGCAATGCCAGTTCTGGAAGAGAAAACATTCTTTCATCAAAGGAGAAATTCACCCACTGACCTGGAGGTAATTTGAATAATGAACTAAGATAGTTTCTGATGTTTATGTAAACAGCACAGAAGCGTCAGATTCTGTTCTCCTTGTATCCAGTGTTATAGATGTGAGATCAAAGACTGCCTTCAGTAACTGCAGCATGTCAAACTTGCGTTATTGAGGGAAATATTCCTAAACCCATCAGCTCAGTGCTGTCATATGGAAACCAACTGATATTTTCACTGTATCTCCTTCAATGTGGAAGAAGACATGAAAGTCAACGCAATAAACTCCAACACTTGTTCCTCCTTTCAGAATTCAACTATGTCATTGTCTATCAATGAAATTAGTTTGCTTGCATGGATACAGGAAGGATGTAGAAGACTCTAAAATGAGTCTGTGAGGAACCCTGTGTCTGTCTGCTCAAGAAATATTCAGGGCTGTAGTTTAGGAATGGCAGAGGGGACGAAGCATCAGCTGGCTCAGGAACAAGAAGGAGCAGTCACAAGCGAGGTGAGAGTAGAGGGAAGGTTAGGATACTCAGGAAGTAGTCACTAAGACAATGGCACTGCTGACCAAGCACTTCCCTCCAAGTGCTTGACTGACACATAAGAGTAAGAGGAAGGAATAGGTATTCTGGTCATGGGTTCTCACAAGGAGATGTGCAGGGGTCATGGTGGGTAAACCACAGGTTGGAAGTGATAACGTTGCAGCCTCCTCCTCAACTAAAGATTAGCAGTACTTTGCTTAGTCAAATAATCTTTTCTTCTCTTGAGGAAAACAAAGGGAAGGTGCTTGAAGGACTGACCACCACATGTGGGCAGGGGATCATCTTCAGAACTGCAAAATCTTTAGAACTGTCCTCCATTTACAGGCATTGGCTCTGATGGTTTACTGCTGCCAGATACAAGGGCTTTGAGAAAGGTCAGGGACCTGGCAGACAAAAGTAGTGTTTTTCTGTCTCCCTGAGTAAAAACAGTGGACAGCCAATGCCTCTTTTGACTCAAATTTATCTTACTGACTTCTTCTTTCCTTGGGTTTTCCATCATGGTAAGGTAAGACATGGACCTCTTCTGCACCTTGCTTGGGAAGCCACAACAGGGAACACACATGACTTACTTGAAAAACAGTCCATCACTTTGGACATTTGAAACTGAAAGCCAAGTGTTAGTATATGGGTTTTGCTAGCATTATGAGGGTTCTGTGGCAACCAATTAACAGCAGGCACTGAGACTGGCAAAGTGAATATATCAGAGAGGACTGACTGATGGTTACAGAGTCTAACTCTTGATGAAGACTCTTAATGGTCTCTGTGTTCTCTGACCCCTGGGTTAGTGCATGTGCTTGAGTAACTGCAGGCACAGAAGAAGAGGGTCTGAATTTGGCAGTGGGTATTTTCCAAGAGACTGGATGGCAAGAACAGAAAAGCTGTGGAAGCCGGAGGCCCTCACTGGTGTTTCAATAGGCAAGAATAGCATTGGCAACTGACATAGAGCAAAACACCTCTGAAGAGCATAACCAGAAAAGCATTACCAGAAAGACGTGTCAAAACTGACGGATAATCAGGGGACTAGCAGAAATCACAAGAATGAGCAGGACCACACACATGATTTCTGATGATGACTGCACACAGTCCTCCACACTGACCACCCCCAAACTGTGTTGGAGGACCACAAAGCCCAAGAACTGAGGGGTCTCCACAGTGGTAGGACCTGGAATTTTCTCCACTGGGAGAAACAGCTGCCAAACTCTGCAAGCTTTGTTTGTCGGTGGAAGCTGATCTGACTGACTTGTAACAAAATACAGAGAACGTCTCTTTCAGGAACCCAGCATACAAGACTAGAGGAAAGATGTGGGGGGGGAAGAGATGCCTTCTGCAGCATAGCTCTGCCCCATCTCTTCTGTCTGTTAGAATCCCCCAATACACAACGTATTTTGCATGTCTCGGGAGCTTACTATCATCATTTGCACCTTTGAAAGTCCTGCATAGTAGCACAAAGGGGGATAGCACAAGGAGGTTGTGGGAGACGAGAGAACTGTGCTATGGAAGGAAGAGACCCTCATCAGTATTTCTGCTATCAGTACTTTGGGGAAGAAAGAAAAAGTGAATCCAAAACCCCAAACCCCACACTACATTTGCACTTGTTCTCTCAGGCTGGCAGCCTAGAAGTTCATAAACTCAGAAGTACCTTGTTCTGGAGTTAACTGTTATAAAAACAGTTTCCAGTGGTTTCCCCGAGTTTGCTTTGCTGGTGGCAGCCCTTTGGCTCCATCTGGCACATGTATGGAGCTCTTTGAACAAGTTTTGACCTTTCTTTAGCCCCTCTGCCCATCAAGCCAGCTAATGACATGCTTTGTATTGCACAGAACACATACAATTGACAAGTTCATAGTGTTGTTTAAATATTAAACAGTCTAGACAGGCTTTTGAGTCTTATGCCGCTATGAAAAGGCTCAGACTATACCCATCTCTGAAATTGGGCTGCGGGGTCATTTGCACAGTAAGACAGACAATAAGACTTTTATACATTGCCATGCAACAGAATAGACCCCAAACCGCCAGCCCTAAGTGGAAAGTTTATTTCTAAGCACAATATATGGAAAAAACAAACCAACAAACCCCACAGATATAGAAAACGTTGTAGCAAATCCCTGGTCAAGTAGGACTTCTTGTCTGTCACTACCCTGCACCTCACAGCCGCTTAAAATGTCATGCAATGGAGGAGAGGGCACTCGGACGACACCCTCCGCTTCAGATCAAGGAGGATCTCCAAGCAGGAGAGGGCCGATGGGACTCCCGCTGAGTGATTCGGACTGTAACCAGCAAAAGGGCAGCGCTGCTCACCCCCACCACACACTTCGTGACTACCAGTGGTAGACTTAGCACTTCAACAGGCTTTACCAACGTGGATTCTCACAACACCCCTGTGAGGTAGGTACGTATTGTTATTCCCCCTTTGCGTGGAGGGGGGACTGAGCCAAACAGCCCAAGGCTACAGAGTCAGTGGCAGAGCTGGAGTGAGAGTATGCAGAGTCCTGTGTGCTCAGTGTACTAGATCACACCACTCTTTCATGGCAAGTTGTGCTTCTGACCTCATGAACTTTTAACTGTTAGTCAAATTAAAGGAACTTGACTTCTCCATATTAAATGAGCGGATGGCAGGGAGGGAAACAACATCATGTCTGACAGCTGTCCCTTCATCTGTGTATGCTTCCCCCTTCCAAAAAACACCATAATTGCTCATTTCTTGGAAGGAGGACAGCTTCCAGGACAGGCATTGGGGTGAGAGGCTGCTGTGATTGCTTGCTTTGGCCAAGGTTTCTCTCTACTGTGGATCAGAAGTGGTTCTTCCAGAGACCGTTCATTGCGACACCTTCATTCTTGGAATAGCTCCTTTTAGAGATGACTGGAATTGCCCCTTCCCTCTTCCTCTGCCCTCCAACGTCCTTTCCCTGTCCTCTGCCAAAAGCACTCTTTGGTAGATAATAGGATTGGTCAGATAAAGGTACAGTGGCCTCAGAAACCATGATGTTTCACATGGGTCCTCAGTAAGTCAGCTTTCTTGGCTGGTGTTTCACCTTCCACATTCTCTGCCAAAGAAGTACCTGTTCTGTTGCATTCTGATATTCAAAGGGACACTGTCAAGTAGTAGAGGTGAAAAATATGATCTGCCTTAAGATGCTAACCTCACTCTTCAACGTTTCAGAATGGCTAGTATGTTCAAACCTGGAAGCTGAAGCTTGACACCTTCTCTGGTCCAGAAACACCTGAGCCACGAGAGCCTAGCTGCCAAAAGGAGCTGGTGGCCCATGTTCACCCTGGCTCCAATAGATGGTGTGAGAGATGCCGAGAAGATGACAGAGGGCAGTTGGATGCAGCCATTGTGCAATGCTGCTCAGCACTGTGGCTAAATGGATGCAGTTTGGCTGAAGTCCTTATCTTAAATTTGGGGGGAACTGGGCTCAGGCTGGATCACTATGGGTTCATTGTTCTGGGTTTGCTGAGCTGTTGCTCCTCGATTAGCTAATCTCCATATTTTTAGGCTTCCTGCTCCTATGCTTCCTTTTTAGCAGCTGCAGAAGCAAAACAGCTCAACCCTGTAGAGCTGGGACATACCCTCCATAGAGTGAGGACAGACAGCAGGAAATCAGTAATGTGGATTTCCTCCTGTTGCAGAAGAAAGGTGAGGAGGAGGAGGAGGAGAGGGATGGTGAAAGGAATGGGGTGAGCAGAGAGAACAATACATGCCCAAATGGAAAAGGACAAAAACAGTAGGGAAAGAAATTTTATTTTCAAGCTTATAAGAGAATATTACAAACAATGGAGAGTAAAAAAAGCCCAAACCCTAAAAACTATTTAAAAAGTACTTGACAGTGTCCCTTTAATATCCACAAATGATTTGGCCATTGTGCATTGAAAGAGAATGTTCCTGAAGAGCAACCAGTACCTTCAAGGATATACCCCAGAGAAGGAGACTATTTGAAGTGTTACATATTCGGTCAGCAACTGTGCTCCTTCTTCAGACTAACTCTCTTGAATGACTGAATGGAATAGACTATGATCAACTAACAGACCAGATGTGAAAGGCTCAGCCTACAAGACTGAGTGAGACTGTTTCAAATCGAGCAGCAGGGATACAGACACCGAAACAGAAAAAGGATGTATAGGTCTAATGCATGAGTGTCTGAATCAGCAAGGAAGCAGAAACCCGCCAAGGTGGGTCAGCTCTTGTGATCGGAGTAAAATGGAAGGAAATTAACCGGGAATGTTTGCAAGGAAAATGATGTGTGTGAGTGGCAAGATTTGGATGCTGGATTTGGGATTATGAAGGCATAAATCACACCAGTACTTGTGCTTGAAACACCTGTGGAGCATTTGTATAAAATTTGCCAAAAACGCCTACATGTCGAATAAAGATCATGGAGCACCCTCCCCCCTCCCAGTTCCACCCTCACAAACCCCTTGTCAGGAACCTTAGGAAAAAAATCAGGATTTTTGGTGAAATTTGAGTATGCCTGGGTTTTGCTAGATTTTCTTGATGGGATGATTCAATCTCTCTTTCTGCAAATCAGTACTGAAAATTCCCCAGCCATTTCACTTCAGGTATCCTACGGTAAATTGAACAAGGCTCCAGAGTGACTCATGAAACAAAACAACTCATAGCCCTGGTTAATCACAGTCTGGAAAACAAAAATACTCCAAAATATTTCATTCCTTTCCTTGTTTCTATAAATCTCACACTCTGTGTGTGTGTTTGTGTGTGTGTGCATGTGTGTAAGGGGGGTGCGTACAGAGCATTACCTATTCCAGGTAACAAGATTTGTAAGACATGCTAATCCGTCTGTTCCTCTGCTTCCCCAGAACTCTGCCTACTCAGTTTGTAGTCTGTATTGCACTTGTTTTGTTGTTTGCTTTTTTTTTTTTTGTGATTCGTGTTGTTGACTTTTTTTTTTCTATTTTTTTCCTTTTTTTTTTTTTTTTTTTTGTTTTGTTTTGTTTTTAAACAGGCTGGAAAACATTAACCTCTTTAGCATGAGTGTGCAGCTCTCCCTCCACCTGCTTTTTTCCTCAGCTGGCCAGGTGCCGCCTCTTATATCTTGTGCAGTTACCAAAAAGAAAAGGAGAGGAGAAGAAAAAACAAACAAACAAACAAAAAAAAAGGAATTAAGAAAAAAATAGAAGAAAAGGAAAGAGAAAGAAAAAGGCACACCATGCTCCTCTGCTTTATGAGTTCTTTGTCTCCTCTGCTTTGTGTTAAGGCCTCCTGAATTCCTCGGCTCAGACCGTCGTGACCCTCATGACGAGCTCTCTGTTACTACTAGACTGACTCCTCTGTTCGTGAGGCCTCAGGTGGCTGAGTATATGCAGGATGGTATAAGCACAGTGGTGGTCAGAGAGGGTGCCTGTGGCATGGCCGGCAGCCCGTGCCCCGCTGTCGGCTGGAGCGGAGTTAGTGGCTGTACCACCAGTGGAGGACGAGTGGGTGGTTTGGGAGGAGGGGCGCTGATTTGTCCTGGTCCCTGTTTTTTGTTCCTCCATGTCCTTTGTTTTGTCATAGTTCAGCACTTTCCACTGCTGATTGACCGCCTGCCACCGCTTAAAAATCCGGTAAACCGAGGGCCCTTCATGTATTATTAGACCTGGAGGGAAGTGGGAAAGAAATAAACATAAAACAGAAACAAAACTTTAGAAAGAACCATAAACCTACCCCAGCATCCTGCCCCCAGCTAGCTGGTTAGCCCAGCTCTTCCCCAGCCAGTGTTTATTCAACGATAAATCACATATTTTAATTACCGACTGGCACAGCACCGATGCTCCTGTTCTGCTGGATCCTTTTTCCCCTGAATTAAAAGGATTACAGCTTTATCCCAGCAATCAATAAACAAATCGTAAATGCAGCAGAGAGAGTTATGCCCTTATAGCAAAACAGTATCTGTTTACCAATAAACGCCTGGGGTTTATCTATCACTGGACTAGTTTCCATGCTGCATAGGCATGATTCACCCAGCTAACAGCGTGTGTTTGGAGGGGGTGTACCTGGGTCTGACGTGCTGATGACGTCTGCTGCACCAGCGTCATGTGTGTGCACAGCCCGAGTCTCTCCCCACACACACAGCAGCAGAGCAGACACGCACATAGAGGCCAGAGGCCACAATAGAGCAAAACAAAAGGTCTGTCAGTACCTGTAAATGGTTTGTCATCCTAGGCAAAGTTTTGCTTATGATGAAGTATCTGCAGAGCAGGTCCCTCATTGTACATCACTGCTCCCTTCCAAGGGGGGGAAAAAACATACTTGAAAGAAAGGGCAGACGAGCTTACACTGTGAGTGCTCCAAGTACGCACATAATGGGTATAACCTGCTACCCATCTGCATATATCAGAGCTGATGTCCAGGGGATGGCACTGAGCTATGGGACACCTGACTTGTAATGTTCTCTACAGTTGAACAAGAGAACAAGCAGTTCAGGCCCTTCCACCAGCAGTTAGCTCACCTCCCAGCAGCCTCTGTCATCCTCCCCACACTTGCAAGAAGACGGAAGGATTAAATAATGTTAGTAGTTGTTCAGGTGATGACAGTACTTGAGCATTAAGATCTTATAATTCAAGCTGCTGGGCTTTGGATAGACCCTTTGAAGGCACTAGGTCCAGCAGTAACTGCAACAATGCATTGCCCTTCTCCCCTGAGGCTGGAGGAAGCTGCAGCATCTCATGTAGACTGATTTAGGTGACGCACTGTACTATAACTGACAAGCTTTACTACAGAGTGAGATCTATGCAGAATGAGGGGGTCTGAATATTCTTCTTTTGCAGCAATCTGCATGTTGGGAAAGTGCTTTTGTGTCTCATGTAACTGAAGCTAGACCAGCAAGATAGGACTGGGTAAATTAGCACATGGACAGCTTCATTGTTCTTAATAACAATGACTTCACCATTCTCGCTCAGGATCAAGGTTATCAGAAATGTTTCTAGGAAGAGCAGCTCTCTTCCCTGCCCTGTTGCAAGCATATAAATACAACAGCAAAGAGCAAAAGACCCACAAGAAATAAGAAGCAAAATCATGCCTGAATGAGGAGGCTGTCTTAACCAACAATGTGGGGGGAGATGATGGTCACCACAGAATAAAGTGGTTTATGGCTGTCTCTGATGATAGAGATAGATAGACGGCTTTACTCTCCGCCAACCTTCTCCAGACTGTTTTAGTTTCTGATGGCAAATAATTACTGGAATAAACCTGTGCTTTATCAAAAATCAAAATATCTGAAGGTCACCTTACCTTTATAACTAATCTCCCCATTACTACTGATGGGGTGCAGTCCCCTAGTTTCTTAGAGTTTGCATCTGATTTTTCAGAGTTTAAACCCTACTTTAAGCGCAGATTGAGTTTCTAGCCTCTCTGGTTTTAAGCATAACTAGAAGCCCTGCTGACTTGATCACAGATTAGCTTCAGGGGGAGTCTCACACTTGTTGTATTGGGGTGCTGAGCCTGCTTACTGGCTGTAGAAGTAATTACATTGGATAGTTGAAGTATGCAGATCTGGCTATTCTGGGACAGAGAATGGCACTGGGCACTACAGTATGAGAGAAATCTTCCCCCTGGTTCCCACAGACCACTGAAATTACACAGCTGTAATCCTGTAGTTATGCTGGCATTTCATAACAAAACACCATGATGTATTAATAGAAAAACATGGGGTTTCCTCCCTAGTTCAAAACATGCTTGAGAATTCTGACATCCTCTGATCAAAGCATCAACCATAAAAAGCAGGACTTAGGGAAAGCCTGCAGATCCAGCCAAGGAGACAGAGCTTTGAAGCAGGCCTGAAGTGGATCAGCCCAAGACAAGGGACATTAGACATATATTTAAATGAGCTGTCTGATCTGTAATGAATGAAATTTCTCTCTGATCAATGACACAGCCAATGTTTCTCTGAGACCACTTTAAGCCTCAGATGAAAGAGCTGAAATCGAATGTTTTCTCCTTGGCTGTAGAGCATTCTCCATAGAATCAAATCCATTCTCCGAAGTATTAAACACTGAGCCAGAATTGTAAATCTATTCTTAATTACCTTATCACAAATATTTAATGTGCAGCCTGATTCAAGAGGGCTGTTTATAAAATTCTTGTTTGTTTGCCTTCTAATTATAAATGTTTATGATCTTATGCAATTAACTGTGTGATGCTGATGGATGGGTTGCTGAGTCAACTGAGCACCTGTTTTCTTAGATTATTTTGGTTTCCCAATATTTATAAAAGTACAAAGTAACTCGTTTTCATCTGTATTTACTGGGCTCTAAATTACTTATCGATTTCCCAGTGTCAAGCTCAGGAAGCTGTAAAATTAAAAAGGAACCAAGTGGAGGGGTGGGCAGGGAGGCGGAAGTAACAGTGATTCATTTGCAAGAGTAAATGCCAAGAGTAAGCAAGAACCCATCAGTTTATATCAAGCTGCAGGATGCTTAATGCTCCCATCGAAACAAATTTTGTCTACCTGAGATAAACTAGGATTGGAATTCCTATGTTCAGCTCTGTGCATCCCTTTATAGAAACACTCCTCACTCTAGCATCAGTCTTATTTACAGAGGTGACTTTCCAACTAAAGGCCAGACTTAAGTGGGAAATCCTTCAGGAATAACTGTATTTAACTAGGATTGTCCAGCTAGAAGCAATTATTTAATAAGCAAAATCCTGTGAATGTGGGGAAGATAGCAGGTTGGTGTGAGCTACATATTGTGCACTTCTCTCTCTTCAGTGCAGAAATGTCTACGTGAGAACTTCAGAGGGATTCTGGTGGTGGCCTGATCTTTTTCCACTCCTCCTGAGTTTATCTTGCCCTCTCTGCTTTGTAAAATGTCTTCTCAATGGATCCTCCACGAAAACCATCCTCTTCAGAAGGAAAATCTCTTGGTTTATGCAAAACGTGCTGGTCCAGAAATCTGTTGTTTGTGGTGCTGGTGAAAGGAAACTCCTATGGAGACATGCTGTTCTCATTCCCATTTTCTCATGAAGGGACCAGGCTGGACCAGCATAAGAAGAAATTCCTTGAGCTAAAAAATTGTTGAATGCTGGAAGAAATATTCAGGGGAACTATAGCATACACTTGTCTTGTTCTTATTTCACTCTTGTGTCTGTTCACGGCCAGTGATGGAAGCAGGGCAGCTGGCTAAATGGAGACTTGGCCATTATGTTCTTAGGCATTTCTACTTGCAATGGCTTGTGCCATGAAAAGATTTCCCAGATGGCTCTGGAGCTGGGGGCAGCCCATATGATGTGGTGGGATCATTAACCTGACAACTAAGTCAAAAAAACCCTCATTCTAATGCCCCTGCCTGCATTGTGATGTTGGGGGGCTATGCTGTTCCCAGGACAAGACATAATAACTCTGAGCTAACACGACAGGGCTAACCCAGTGCAGTGCTCTGAATTAACACATGCTGAATCTGAAACAATTATGTACAGGAAACCATACTGATCTCATCTCACTGTGTTCATTCTCTCTATATATTAGCCTTTTTTGCTCTTCATCTTGTGGCTTTTTTTGTTATTGAGTCCATGCAGAGGGACAGATCATGATCAGCCCTGTGGAACTCTGTAGAGCCTAGGCAGGCAGGATTAGTGATAGTGCTAGGTGCAGGGATTACTTCCCAGAGCTGAGAAGTTGCTTTGTGCTTCACAGCACAGTCAAACAGAACAATACCTTGGCAATAGGTCATATCAAACCTGTACACATTGCTTACACTGGTATCTTACTCTTCCTTTCATTTATTGTATGAGAGTACCCAGAACCTCACCAGAGCTCTTATGCAAAACTCTCACAGTAAGTGACCCAGCTCCAAAGTGCACAGAGCCTGGTGCCAGATTTGATTTAAAGCAACAGGTAAGCAACATCAATACAGGTTAGCTAGGCAAGGGTTGTATCAACGCAGCTGAATGCCAAATCAGTGCATATCCACAGCATCTGGGAGAACAAGCTGACAACTGTTGACTCTGGGGAAAGACATCTTTTCCACTTATCACCACTCTCCCATCCCTTTTCATCCCAGAGCAAGAATAACTGGACCGTTTCTTTTCCAGATGATCAAGATGCAGTCTGCAACAGAGCTAGCACTGGTGAAAGCAGTTTAATTTCTATGTTCTACTGATTGCCACAGCTAACCCTAAGCTGGGCTCTTCAAATACAAGAGTTAGAAAGAAAAGCATGACCAAGGGTGGATATCATAGCACAGAGGTACGGCTCATGTCACTGCAGGATTTCTCTAAGCCTTGAAATACCTGCCCACACCACAACATGATCCAAGTGGAAAGTCTCTGTGCAAGGAAATGTTCTTGGTGCTAAGTGTGGACACATATGGGCTGTATGCAAGTGGTCCTTTGTTTCTTGGGATTAGTCAGGATAGAGGTGCATTGCCATCAGGGGGCCTGTAGCAAGACTGTTCAAGAGAGAGGTCTTCAGCCCAACAGCTAGAAGGGCTGTTGGAAGAACATGGGCAAAACCCAGATGCAACAAGGGCAATTATATTTGTGCCTCTGGACGGGCGAGGGGGAGTCAGTTGGTGTACCACCATCCTGAGATTAACCTGAGCAGTTGTGAGCCTCCAACTTAAGGCAACTTTGGAGCAGTAGTTTTCCAAAAATTACAAGCAGTCCCCTTCTAGCATTGCCACCAAGTGATCCCGCCACCAGGGCTTCCAGCCTCTAATTAACCTTCCTATTATTCCAACACATGCCACATATTTTATTGAAAGAGATGGGTAAAATCTTGTGTCAGGAACTGTTTCTCCTATTTACCACTACAGAAACCATTAAAAACAAGGCTTCTGCTGACAGTGAGTACATCACCACTGTGCTGACATTCATATTACTTACAGGAAGAAAAATCACAGTTCATTCAAGCCAGTTACTCTGTCCTGCTTCTCATAAAGCCCCTGTCCTGACCTGAGCAGTCATCTCTTGTTTCCACCTTCATCAGCACTTTCACCCTTCAGTTTCCTTTCCAAATGCAGTCTCACCTCAGACACAGCTGCCATGCTTCAGCCCATTTCTGCTGCTTTCATTGCTGGGTGTCAAGGGAAGATTATGGCAGCTCTGATCAAAGCATGCAAAGGTTTGCATCCATAGAAGAGGTGACTTAGGCCAAGGTAAACCAGCCCTCCTGGGAGAAAACATGTTCATTGCTGGCCTTTCTCTCTATTGACATCATTGCACAAACCCTTCTCTCCCTTCCTGGGAATTCTTTAATCTTTTGTGACAATCCCAAATTTCTCCATTTTTATTTATAAAGCTCCTGCAGCTCAGCCCTTACTTATCTCTTTGGCTTAATCTCATCCTATATGCTTCATCCTAGCTGTCTTTTATCTTAATCTAAGAGTAGAAAAGTGGCTGCATTGGTTCAGACAAGGGGTCTGTCTCTTACAGCATCCTGTCTCTAGCAGTGGCCAGCAGTACAAGGAAGGTGTAAAAACAAAGCCAGGAGAGTGATGTTTACTTGATGGGCTCTGCACACTGCAGGGGCCATACCTAGCCACAGGTGGTCTCTTTTGGCTCATTTACATACCCTAACCATACATTTCTAGTGTAAAGTATATAGACTTTTGTGCTGCATTTACTCAAGTTAGGCAGCCCCACCACTTCCCAAATTCTCATATATAGTCCCCATAAGATTACTTCGTTCCGAAAAGGGCTTCAGAAATAACCACAAATATCTGCTTCATCCCAGCTTCACAAGTATCTCACAATATGTGCAATATGAGTCACCGAGTTCCCACTAGACCCTCCCAATCATACTGCTTTCTACTGCAATCCTCTCTACTTCATCCCTCACCTGTGATGCAGGACAGTCCTTGCTGATAAACTGGGAAAAGAGAGCCAGAGGGACCCTTTCCAGGAAATATGAGATGGGAAAGGTGGACCTAGTATGTGGCATCCCCCCATATTGTGTCAGGGTCAGTTGCCTTGAATATGACAAGTTCTTTAAACAATCTAGCATATTTAAATCCTCCAGTGGCTGAGACTCAAGGCTGCAGAGCTGTGCTCTGCAGGCAATGAGGAAGAGGATGTACCAAGGCATGGGGAGAGGTAGATTCGTAATTGAAAGTAATGTCATAGCACCAGTGCAGCTCTGCACTTGGGCTGATTTGAGAGAGGAGATGTGAACATTGACACTGATCAGGTGGAGAATCAGGTAATGCCCTCCCTTTCCTCACTCCTGTTCATCAGCTCCAGAACCTCTTCATTTTGTCCCTCTTTTTCTGCAACTAAACTCCACAGGAGGGTGCAGTCCCCTGAGCAGAGAGATGAAAGATCAGGATTGTACACCTTCCTTTTTGATTCCCTGATGAAATAAACTAGCATGTCACAGTTTTTGGCATGTTGCTGTCTTTGGCAGTGTGACTGCCTGAACCAGCTTGTGTTTGGGATTCTGATTTCGTCTTCATAAGGGTAGCTATTTGCAATTCTCTTTATTCAATTCCATCTTGTTGATTCCTCCGATTTGCCAAGATAATTTCAGTTGCTGATCTGATCCTCCAAAGTGCTTGCAGCCTTTCCAAGCTTGTTGCCAGCTGTGAATTTTATAACAGCACTTCCTGTTTCATTATTGAAGCCATTAATAAAAATATTGAAGACAGCAGAGTCCAAAACAGTCCTACTTGAAACGTGTTTCCAGTCTTCAGCACACCACTGACAACTCCTGAGAAAGCAGGTTTTTGATTGGCTGTACACCTGTGTTATAGTTATTTAATCTAGACCACATTTCTCTGGTTTGCTCAGGAGTATCAACCCAAAGCACCAAAAGCACTGCCCAAATTACGGCACACCTTCCTGCTTCCTCCTTGGCCCCTAGGACACTTACCCTCCCAGATAAGATACAATTATACTCTCATGCTCATCACACAGTTAGTTACAAAAATATTCCAGTATCTTCTACGAATCAGTAAAACTGAATTGCCCTTCATTTTCTTGATCCTCAGTTCTGCCTTCTTTAATGATAAAGATTATATTTAACGCTAGGTACTCCACTTGCATTTCCCCAGCTGCCTGGCACCTCCTGAGTCCTCCCCAAGTTCCCAATGATGAAATGCTCAGGGGTCAGAGACTGCCCCTACAGCTTCCTCTGAAGTTCATTAGGACATGCTGACAAGGACAAAGCTGGCTCATTTGAATGTTTTTGAGTCTGTTCTTTCCTGATTCTGCCCTGGGCTTCTTTCTCCTCATTAAAATTATGTTAGTTAAGTTTTGAAGACTGAAACAAAAGCAACATTCAATGCTTTGGCCCTTTTTTGTATCAAATATTGTTTGAGCTCTTATACTTGCCTGTTCTTCTTACTTTATGTATGCCCATGGGCCCATTTGTCACTGCCTTTTGTATCTCTGGATGGTCATCCTGGGGTTCAGCTCTAACAGCTCCCCTTGCCTGTGTGATTTCTAGAGACTTTTCATAAGTTGCAGGCTCTTCTTTCTGCCCTTGTACGATTGCAACTGCCGATTTTGGGTCCTCAAATAGCTGCAGCCTCAATGCTCTCTTCCCACGCTTCTGAGCTTTCCCCTGCATAGGCACAGTTTGCTGTTGTGCCTTTAGTATCATCCCTTTTGGCAGCCGTGAGCTGTTCGCAGCTCTTTTATCCTTCAGATTCTCTTCCCAGGAGACACTCCCTGCTCTGGTCCCCTGAGGCTGCTGCCACTGCTTTTCTGGAGTCCATTATCCTCGCATCATACTTTTCTTCAGCTCAGGAATGCTTTCATCACACAGTCAATTCTCATAGAAACTACTGCTACATTCAGATTTTCAGGGATCCTTTGCTTTCTGGTGGAATCAAACCAGAATCATAGACTCCTTCATAACTGTCACCTACACTTCCCAAAATACAAAATCTGTCCCCAGAATGTTTCAAGAGCTTATTCTGCATACAGGACAAGTTCAGGTAATGGGTGAATAGGAACTTCTGGTGCTGTCTTTTAGAGTAGTTGCAGGATAC
Source organism: Psilopsiagon aymara (assembly GCA_024733675.1). Taxonomy (NCBI): domain Eukaryota; kingdom Metazoa; phylum Chordata; class Aves; order Psittaciformes; family Psittacidae; genus Psilopsiagon; species Psilopsiagon aymara. The sequence continues at coordinate 37,901 of JANRGW010035590.1, forward strand.
TGGACCAGTGAGCAGGATGTCTCTACTCCAGAAGACATAGAATCATAGAATAGTTAGGGTTGGAAAGGACCTTAAGATCATCTAGTTCCAACCCCCCTGCCATGGGCAGGGACACCTCCATCTAGCAAAGGTCTGCTCTGAATAATGCTGGAACTATGCAAGCAGGTTGTGCAACCTTAGCAATTGCCAGCATTGAATGACGTATAGTATAAACTGAAAATGTGCTCATAATGATCAGCGCTCGAGTGAATTCTTGGCATATGGAAAAAATAATTAGCTGATTATAATGAGACATCTTCTTATCAATCATTCTCCATGCACATTTTTAAATCTCTCAAGAGCTGATTAAATATGTACAAATCTGGGCTGTGTTTTGGCTTGGCAGAACCGGGGCGCTGGCATGGCTGGACCCTGTTGAGTACTGTTGATCACTGGATGACCTGTGCCATCATGGAGTGCTTGGGTCTGGGGAAGATAAAACACTCCTTTTGCTCATTGCCCTTTAACTGTATTTGCTGTAATGGGGCTCCACTGGCAGGAAGCTTTCACAGCGATGTGTATGCTGTGCTTAGGCCACAGGGGCCACAACTCCAGCAAAACTGAAACTTACCCTTGTAAGACCTTCATGGCCTGGGCAGAGCCCTCACCAGTGTACATGGAAAAGCTGCTCCCAGCTGTCCTGGGGAGGTATTTTATGGAGGTGGGAACTCCTGCATTTTGGGTCATTAACAGCACAAATAGGCTGGCTCCCAATTAACCAGCAAACCTTCTGTTTATTACAGCTATCTCCTCTTATGCAAGCAGGGGCTCAAGGGTGCTTCTGCCTCAAAGCTTCCTCAGCCCCAGGTGGGCCAGGACCCCCCACAAAGGCAGCAAGAGCCCTTCTCCTGCCTTGCTTCCTCCACTCCATCTGGTAGAGCAACGGGAGCAGCACATCCCATCTGGGAAGGTGGTTACACTATGCCTCAAGCTCGCTGCAGCCTCTAACACCTACCCCCAGCCTCACTAACACCTACCCCCAGACTCATCAAGAGCCCTGCCAGGTAGGAGATGGATCCAGCCTGCCGGCATCTCAGAGGGTCCCCATAGTTGCTGTTTCATCAGGCGAACGATGATGGCAGACCTCACCACCATCCACACTGGGGCAGAGTGTGGGGGCCAGAGAAAGGAGGCAGGTCCTCTGTTCCTGAGGGGAGCAATTGGTGTGACAGTGGGCAGGGTCTCTCCTGCAGGCATCACTGTGATTTTGCAGGATGCTGCAGAGCTATACCGCAAGAGACAATTTGGAAGTCATGACTCTGCAGCACATCATGAGTTCATGTAATACATGTATGTGGGAGTAATTCTCATGTGCATAAGATGCTATGGGTACTGCTTGGGAGAAGGAGCAATCAGTCTCACGTGCATGGCATTTGTAGCTATGAAAGAAGGAACACTTCATCCAGTGGGATGAATTTAGAGGACAGGTATGGCTGTCTGTCATGGGGCTTGTGGAGCTGGTGGGTGCTAGAGAAAGTATGTTGCAGGAGCATTTGGGGAGCTTTTATGGCTAGAAGGCAGATGCCAGCTTCTCTGCAAGGTGCTGCCTTCATCGCAGAGCAGCCATCCTCAGCCATGTCCTCTGCTCACCATCATGTTACTCTACAAGACACAGGCTGGGCTCTGTAGGGATGACCTGGTAAGGCCTGAAATGAGGAAAGACTGCCAAAATTAAGGAGCTGGTAGCAGTTGTCCAAGGAGAGGAAATTCCTTTATGTTCAGAAGTCCCACATGTTTTATTTGCAGTGGGAAAACCAGCATTAGCTGTCTGTAGGATGCCATCAGTGACAGAGGAGCTGGGCTGACCATGGGAACCACACAAAGCACCATCATTGGTGAATTTAGAAATGCTGCAGTGTTTTCCACTGCAAGCATATGAGCTACTAAACACCAAACCTTATCCTGCCCTGCCCAGACTAGCACTTTCACATCCTGCCTCAAAACTGGAACAAAACCAAACAAACCAAGAAATAACAGTGAAAAATAGGTAAAATAAAAACCAGAGAAACCCTTGCTCAGGCAACAGATAAACCATAAGCAAAAGCACTCCTGTAAACTCAGCTGGCTATGGACAGCTACAGCAAAATGGATGTTGTGCCCTTACGGGCTTTTGTACTCATGTGGTATTTAATTCATAGCGCACGATAAAGCTGAGGATTAAAGGGCAGTCTCTAGCTATGCAGGCAGCAATAAATGAGACTCTTCTTGGAAAAAGCAAATAAATAAATGAAGATGAGAGCTCCACCAGCACACCAGCCTTGCTTCTGATTCATGGATCTCCAGCAGCATTCCCCACTTGTGAGTCTACCCATAACTGCGCCAGTATAGGAGGGCTTGGAGGTGTTACCCATGTACTCCCTTGCTCTCTTAAAGTTTACCCTTCTTGCTGTGGAGCTAGGATTATATAGAACTCTTGATGCTTTCTTTTCTCAGATTTAAAATTGAGATGACAGCAACACCCCATATCTTCAAAAGACTTTGTGCACAAGTTGTGTGCATGCCACATACTCTTAGGTCTTTCAAAGAAGGGAGTAATTAATCATTTCAAACTAGATTGAAGGGAGCATTGGATAAATGCACACCCTGGTCTCTGAGTGATTTTATGGAACTTTTCTACTTTCAGGTTTCCAGATGCTCCCTTACAGAAGTCCATGGAGGTGGACAGTCATGGTGAGGGGATCAAAACCGCAAGGCTCCCATTTCACTAAGCTTCTATCACGGCAGTCAATCCTCCTGTTCTGCATTCTGAACGTTCCCATCCAACAGCTAATGTTACTTTCACCAAAGCACTGCCTGTGCAGTGATGTCAGATCCTCATCCTAAGGCACATGAAACACAACAAGGTGCTTGGTGACAGTCAGCATGGCTTCACTAAGGGGAAATCCTGCCTGACCAATGTGGTGGCCTTCTATGATGGGGCTACGGAACTGATGGACAGGGGTAGAGCAGTTGATGTCATCTACCTAGACTTGTGCAAAGCATTCGACACTGTCCCACACAACATCCTTGTCTCTAAATTGGAGAGACATCAATTTGATAGACGGACCACTTGGTGGATAAAGAACTGGCTGGATGGCCACATGCAAAGAGTTGTGCTCAATGGCACAGCTGGATGACCAGTAACGAGTGGTGTCTCTCAGGGATCGGTGTTGGGACCGGTCTTCTTTAACATCTTTGTTGGTGACATGGACAGTGGGATTGAGAAAGTTGCCGATGACTCCAAGCTGTGTGGTTCGGTTGACACACTGGAGGGAAGGAATGCCATCCAGAGGGGCCTTGACATGCCTGTGAGGGGGGCTGATGCCAACCTGATGAAGTTTAGCCATGACAAGTGCCAGGTCCTACACCTGGGCCAGAGCAATCCCAGGCACAGCTACAGGGTGGGCAGAGAAGAGATTGAGAGCAGCCCTGCGGAGAAGGACTTGGGGGTGTTGGTCAGTGAGAAAACAAACATGAGCCGGCTTCAGTGTGCGCTTGCAGCCCAGAAAGCCAACTGTATCCTGGGCTGCATCAAAAGGAGTGTGACCAGCAGGTCGAGGGA
>JANRGW010035591.1:0-80774 GCA_024733675.1 Psilopsiagon aymara
TGAGGTGTCCCTGCCCATGGCAGGGGGGTTGGAACTGGATGAGCTTAAGGTCCTTTCCAACCCCATTTTTTTCTATGATACTATGTAATGATTCTTGGCAAAATTTAAATGCTTTCAAGTTTGTTTCACAGTTATAAAAAATTCTCCTGCAAAACCTGCTTGAATATTTTTTTTTTTTTTAGTAAAAAACAATCAAATATAGGCAAGAGAGATGTTAGGACAGGTAACTGAAGACATTAACAGGTTGGTCAGAAAAAAATACATAGATTACAAGGCATTAGAGCTTGTACCATATGACTGTACAATATCAGTGTGATGGATATAGTAAAGAGCAGTGTTAGTAAAAGATGAGAAAGTGGGCATCTTGATTTAACATGTGACAATACACTCCTTCATACCTGAAGCCATACTTTTACCTTGTTATCAGTGGTTTTGGCAAGAAGTAACTCCAGTCTGAATTTGATCTTTTGGATTAAACTTTGGCAGCTCCAGTGCTTTCAGCTGATCAAACGCCAGCTACACCACCCCAGATATAGATGGATGTAAAATGTCCTGATGCCAGCGGAGGTACATTTCCCCACCCCCCGCAAGTCCTCCATGATCAGTTTTTGCCTGGTCATTGGGACTCTCGTCATTTGTTCCCCAGGAATTGTTCTGCTTCTCTGAGGGTAGTGACACCAGAGAGAAAGGGAGACTACAGTGAAGCTGTTGATGTGTGTGTTACATAAAGTCCACCACTGAATGTGGCCCAGATACCGCAAAAAGGCATGAGCTATTTATTAGGGAACTGATCTGCAATTTATTGTCTCATAGAAAATAACCTTAGAAGGGTTTTGAAAATATTAATGCAAACTACTGAATGGCTTTTAAAATGCCTTAAGACAATCTGCTCAGATATCACATAACATACATGTACAAGGGAGCATGAATTTATCTGAAGAAACATAACCTGTTTTTCCCCAAGAAGTAAACGTACTCACAATAGATCTTCATTCAGAAAGTAATTAGCCCAGTCTTAACCTGTGTTTCTGTTTGGACTGATGGCTGTGTTTACAGTGTGCTCTTTTCTACAAAACCACTTGAGGAATTACGTATTTCCAGAACAGCTTTTTTTGTTGAGATCCATTTGCTCAGAATACTCTTTTCTTTGTGATTTAGCTACTGTTTTAGATCATTTATTTTTATTGACAGTGAGACTAGTCCATTTGGGTGACTTTCTCAGACATTAACTGCTATAACTTTCATTTAGACTGCCAAGGTTTCCTCACTGACACATGAAATCATTCCATTCACCTCTCCAGGAAAAGGTAAGCCAGACCTAGCATTTCTTGCTCTCAAGGAAAGAAAGAGAAGTGGTAGCACTACCTCACTGCCATTGCTCCTTCTGATTTACAGCTGTCGCTGTTCAGCCCAGACTCAGGTAAGATGGCAAAGCCAACTACCCTCCGTGTTATCTTCCCACAGGCTCTTACAAAAAATGATGCTGTATCCTTTAATCAAAAGTCACTTATTTCTTACTGATCCTTTCTCTGATTCATAGCTGTATTACAGCGAAACACTGCCAAATTTTGGGCATGTTCTAGAGCATTTGTGAATCAATGGTTTCAAATAGGTAATATGGAAAAGCCAGCTGTACAGAGAACAGGTGATAAGCAGGCAGTGATGACAGCCAAGTGGCTGCTGTGATTGCAGAGAATGGGGTTTGATGTCCACAGTGGTTCTTTAGCTGGAAGCCACAAACTTGGGTTTGACTGTTCAGGGGAAGACAAAGAATAGCTTTAAGGAGCAGATGAGGTTTATCAGCCTTAGACAAATGATTGGTTTTATGTTTTGCAATGCCCTAGTTCATGAAGCCACCACAAGCTCTTATTAGACACAGACCAATGGGCACAGGACAATTAATTAAGAGTATCAGAAAGTTCACCTCATCTCATTTGATGACCACTGTGATGACCTCACATAGATTTCTGCAGGGGACAGCCTGAAAATTATGAACAGTGAATGAAACACTTGAGCCACAAGGTTTACCACTAGGAATTAAGATTGATGTTTTTCAAGGATACATTTTTCTTTAGTTAAAAGTTCCTGGAAATAATAATTGGTTTTGTGTTGCTCAGAGACTTCTATCAAGAGAATTATTTCTTGCAGATAAGACATCAATTACGTGATGACTTCTGCCCTTTAGAATCAGTAGCTAACAAGCACGATTAGATGTTGAATACGAGGGAGCCTTAAAGGTATGATCTATATTCTATGTGCCTGAACCAAACTGAGCAAATGAAAAATAATCCAAAGGAAAGAATGTAAACAGGTAGAAATAAGGTCAGGATTTTACTCCCTGGTTCATGTCTTTCCGTAATCGTGACTATGTTTGAGGTACTAGATCTACAGTCTTACATCTTCATGTATTTTCTATACTTTTTTCCTACTCTCCATTTGAGAAGGTTGGACTGGAAATGCAAAGCTGGAACTACCTTTCATGTAAATTAGTATAGCTGCATGGAAATCAACAGAGCTACGATGCTCCAAAACTAAGGATCTTTTCCTGCATCTTATTTCAGAATGGACATAATATGTTAACTCAAAGTATAGAGTTCATTGCAGCAGTAATCTCTAAGACACAAGCCTGCCCATCTTTTATGATAAAGGAAATATATTTCTTTTAGTTGTGTCAATAAAAATTCCTAGGAAGATAACTTGCTGGAACACGGATAAATAGAACATATCCTACTTTATGCCAGGAGCTGAAGAGGGGCCAAGTGCAAGGTCCTGCACATGGATCAGGGCAATCCCAAGCACAGCTGCAGGCTGGGTGGAGAATGAATTGATAGCAGCCCTGAGGACTCGGGGGTACCTGTTGACGAGAAGCTCAACATGAGCCAGCTCCAGTGCGTGCTCGCAGCCCAGAAAGCCAACCATATCCTGAGCTGCATCAAAAGCAGCATGACCAGCAGGTTGAAGGAGCTGATCCTGCCCCTCTGCTCTCATGAGGCTCCACCTGCAGTACCATGTTCAGCCCAACATAATACATGGACCTGTGGAAGTGAGTCCGTAGGAGGGTCATGAAGATGATGCCAGGGCTGAAGCACCTTCGCTATGAAGACAGGCTGAGAGAGCTGAGCTTGTTCAGCCTGGAGAGGAGAAGGCTCAGGGGAGACCTCATAGCAGCCTTCCAGTACCTAAAAGGGGCCCACAAGAAACCTGGAGAGGGACTTTTTACAAGAGCATGTAGTGACAGGACAAGGGTGAATGGCTTTAAACTGAAAGAGGGGACATTTAGATTAGGTATTAGGAAGAAACTCTTTACTGCAAGATTAGTGAGATACCTGAACCAGAGAAACTGTGGATGCCCCATCCCTGGCAGTGTACAAGGCCAGGTTGGACGGGGCTTTGGGCAACCTGGCCTAATGGAAGGTGTCCCTTCCAACCCAAACCATTCCGATTTATGATTCTATGACTGTTGACCTAACCAGTGAAAGAGGTCTGATGCTAATGCAGCTAAGCCAGCAAGACTGTGTTGGTATCACTCAATGCCTTGGGGTTTTTATGTGCTGATAAAAACACAAACAATTTTGTTGGTATTATTGTAGTCATGCAAAATGCATGGATCCAATATGGAGTACCAATAAATTGCCACCGTATATGTATTGTGCAAAATGTAATCACTTCCAGTGTGCAGAGTTCAGCCCTGTCACAAGATTTAAACCAGTCCATTGCTTGCTCCTTGTTTTTCCTGAAGCCTGTCAAATCTGGAGCAGGAGCAAATACTGTTCCCAGCTCAAAGGCTTGGTATGTTCTGTCTTGCTTCCTGCTATCGTCTTTCTTAGAGACCTCACTCTGCCTGACTGCGCTAACAAGACACATATATCTAAAGAGACCAAAACAGAGGTACCCCCTTATTCATGTGTCAAATTGTTTGATGGGGTTGTATGACAATGCTTCTCCTGTGTTGGGAAAGATAAAAAGCCAACACAAGACAAAACCTGCTCATTTGCTGGAGGAGGCAGGCATCCAGTCTGCTGCGGCCAAAAGGGTGGACAACATTGGTGCAAAGAAGTGAATCTCACGCAATGGCTTACAGGCAGCTTTGTGCCCTAAAACTGGGGCGAAGAGCAAAGTATAAATAGCTTGCAGCACATCACCTACTCAGCAGCTTTGTCTATGGCTCAGCCAAGTCATGGATCTCTGACTTAAACAGAAAATATTCAGTCTCTTTCAAAGAGACTGAACATAATTTGTTCAATTATCAGTTTTCAAACAAATATTTATTTATTTTTAGGCTTAGGAGTGCCCTGTTTCTCTTTATTGATGTTACTTCACACTACTAAATGCCTGAAATATTTCTAGCTTAATTATGCAGCGAAACAGTTCTTTGTTCTTTCTGTTTGAGTTTTATGGTCTGGATAGCTTTAGTCATAGTAAATTCCTGCCATTTGTATTAATTATTTAGTGTTTGCATTACAACAGGAGGGTACGAGAACGGGACAGCCAATACATCAGGTGACTGCCAAAAGTGCGAGTACAAAGCCTTGCTTGAGGACTTCTCTAAGTCAATGCCTGTGTGAGCAAAGTCAGGATCCCTGCGTGCATGGTGTGTGCTGCCATGGGTACAGCTACACCATTGAGCATGGAGGGAAAGCCCTAGCATCTGGGTGGCTGCCAGCCTGCTGCCGTGTGGTGTGATCCAGCAGCACAAGCCCACCTGTATGATCTCAAAGGAGAGGAAGAGCAGGTCTGAAACAATTTAGGGTTTTCTAGCTAAACCACTCATTGAGACACGCAGACTCAGAAACGTTGCTTTGCCCTGCAGGGGCAGCGGTGGAGAAGGGGCTTGGAGAAAGCAGCACTGGTAAAGTCATTTGCCTGGCATGAACCTTCAATTGCTGTTAAAAGTCAGAATAAAACTGTAGTTCCCGATGTTCCCAGCTCAGAACTGTGACTGACACTACTCAACGACACTATTTGCTCAGCTCTCCAAAATGGCTCTGCTCACCCCGCCATCCTCCACCCCCCAATGAAGTAACAAGCCACCTACAATCTTTTTCCTGCCCTAGTTTCTTTTAAAAAGTAAGAAATCACAACACCGCCAACCACTTCTGCACAGCAGTCTCGGTCGTCTTTCACTACACCAGTCCATCCAGCCTGTTATTTCAGCTCCCCCTGAAAAAATACCCACCGCTTTCTTCCGCAGTGCCCACACAAAGTGAGTCAATGTTCCTTTCCATTCATCTCAGAGACACCAGGATTGCGTCCAACATGTTTCCTTAAAAACAGAAAAAAAGGAAGAAGCATGGGTAAAACCACCAGGGCATTCATACAAATCAGCTCAAATAGCTGCACGACTGCTTCTACAACCCTTAATCTTCCTCATTCACACCCTCTCTACTATCAAACATACCATGTGGACCTAGCTGGTTAACTATTAACTTGCTTTGTGTAGGAGAGAATATTGGAAAAAAGACCATATTAGCAACTTTTTTCACCACGTGATCATGCTTTTCTCCTTGAGACGGATTACCCAGTTATATATTTGGAGTAAGAAGGCTCCCCCCTCCACTCCTACAGAAATCTAAGTCCCGGGTGCTGGCTCTAACTCTGCAAAGTTTTCAGAGTATAGGTAAAAGGGACTCAGGGAGCAGCATAAATACTTAATTTCTTTGATACCAACCTTGCTTCTTTCTGTGCTGTGCTTAGATTCACCCTTGTTATCTCCAAGGTATGTTTCACTTGGCCATGGTACTCCCAAGCATTCCACAAGGAACAGTGTGGTCCCCTGCCGTAGCCACTGGCCTTTGGTGCCATTAACTGATTTGGGGCAAGGTCTAATGGACAAGGAGTGACAAATTAAAAACAAATTCAAGAGGCAGTATCAGATATGCTTAAGAGCTTTTCTGGATTTTTCCCTAGATTACATCTGGAATTAGCATGGAGAGCTTTAGTTCCTATTGCTGGGGTCTGTTAGCTTGCCAGGGCAACAAGACTGCCTTGGACTTCGTCTGACGATGGGATGCTCAGTTGATGTCCTGTCAACCAGTTACAGGCTGCCCAAACATACCAGGCCATGAGCCTCCTTCCAACAGCATTTTGGGAATGCACTGTTTTGACTTGGGTATGGTGACAAGCCTTGCTGCATCTTGCAGCAGCAGGTAAACGAGGGTCGAGCAGGACATCTGGCGCTGCTGGAAAAGCCGCACTGCTTGCTGAAACAGCAAAGGTTGGGCAGTACTCATCTGGTGTTTTAATGGGGAGGTTTGGTTAACACTGATTAGTACTGACAAAATAGTGAAGTGTCTTTACCTGTGAAGAAAGATTCTTCACATGTAGAGGTTCACAGGCTCAGATGCTTTGGTACTAATACCTGTCTGCAGTGCAAGAACTGCCTTATAACGTGGATTTTGGTGTGCTTGTACTGGTAAGTGCAAGGTGTGAAAGTAGAGACAAAGTTTCTTGATGCATTTCTTTTTCTCTAAGGAACCGGCTTTAAATACCATTAAACTCAGCAAAAGGTCCAAATGATACAGAAAAGGTTTTCACATGTGTCACCTGCAGACTTTTCCTAAACTATAAAATAATAGTGATAAAAAGAAACAGACTTCCCCACCACAGGTGAAGCCTATCAAGAGACATGAGAGACCCACAGTCCTGCATGCCACCTTTTTCTCTTGTTAGGAGATGCACAGGGTCAGCAGGGGAACAAACAGGGCATTTCTGGATGCTGTGTGGCAGTGAGTTGCAGACCTCAGCCAGTCTTTAACATCCCTACTGCATCCTCATGGGGTTTCGGTAAGGCAGAACCAGCTCATTATTCCCATTTTACAGCAAAGACACGGGGATGATAAGTGCCTGCATTCTTTGCTCCTGTTCATTCAGGAAACCAGAAGAAAGAGCAAGACTTGCACCCTGTCATGGAAGCATGACACAGGAGGACTGAGAGGGAGCTTCTGTGGGTGCCAGGGGCGATGGTGTGTGCTGGGCAGCAGGACACCAGCAGCTGGGGGGAACAGGGCACCCCTTGGCACACTGCAGCATTCTCAGCCCCTCAGCACAAAGCTGCTGGCTGATCAGCACTTCCAGAGAAAACAAAACCCAAACAACCCAAGACACAAAAATACCCAGCAAAATCCCCCATACCCAAAGACCCAACAAGCTGTTTGGTTGAAGTGCATGTCAGGTACCCAACTTGTTTCATAAAATACATTTAGATAAAAAAAAGAACGTAATTTTAAGCATGGAGGCATCAAAGCAGGATGCTTCCCATCAAGATTTTTCAGAGCCCTGACATCCAGTTAAATTCTGCAGAGCCCAGACATGAAGCTCTGTAGGAAGCCCCCGCGAGGGTAGCGCATCCAGTAGCGCATCCAGCTTCAGAGAAATTATGGTTGGTCACAAATTTCTGACTACCCTGAAATCGAATTGAATTGTACAACTGTTTTCAGTGCAATCACGATTCAATTCGTAGTCAGTAACGCAGCATTCTGGTTTTGACAGACTTAATGTTCCTGGCATTCCAAGAACAGCGTAACTGTTGAGGGATCTCGCAGGTCAGAATAATGTAACACCAATTGCATTCCAAAATCAAAAGGACAGTTTAAGCTGAAAACAGTTTGGTATTTTAAAAACAAAAGTACTTACCGCTTGCCTCTGTATTAAGTCATATGACTACGAAATAAATGTGAGCCATTTCCAGGCGTTCTGTCGTCAGCAATTAGAGCAACTGTATCTGAGTGTGCTTTAAGTTATACCAGGGTATGAGATACGCACATGAAAACAGAATGAGGGCCACCTAATGCAAAGCCGTGGTGCTGACTGTTCATTTATGAAGTAAGACCAGACTACTGGATTTTCAGACGTGTGTGTTCTAAAGGAATCAATGTGCCACTGCTCCGTAAAATTCACCTCTGTGTAAAGGGTCCTAAGCAATGCTTCCAAAGTGTTTTAAGGATGAAGTTTTGCATTTGTCTTCTACTTATAGGAGAGAGGGTTTCATCCCCTGCAAGCAGAGACTTCAGGAGTGATCATCAATGCAAGGGTGATAAAGCTCCATTTACACTGTCTCTAACCCTCCATCAAGCCAGGAAAGGCAAGTTTGATTTCAAAAGTAAACAGGTCAGACTTTAAGCTCCTCTGAAACACTGACTGGAGCCTTCTGGCTGCATCTGAGCTTTGCCCTTTGGCCACCACTTAGAAACAGAAGGAAAGAGTCCTGCCAAACTGGAATAGTTGGCTGCAGACATTGAGCTTCTCCAGTCGCCAGCCCATTCGTTTCTGCAGAATGGCTCTACAAAAGCATCAACATAAATTTGACATCCTTATGGAAAACCACCTCTAGGTGGAAGTATTGACCCTGCAGACAGATACGAGATCATAAATATCTATGTGGCAGAACTGATGGCAAGGTTTCTTTAAAACTACTTCCTCCAATATTTTGCTCTTGAACATGTAATTAGAGGAGGTACTTTGAGATTTATATACCTGAGGGCAGGTTGCAAAGCTCACTGGAGCCAGGAATTTGTTTCTCTCTTGGCCCAGATCCAGAGACCACGGTTCAAAGAAGTGCTTCAAAGGTGCTGGACATTTGCTTTTGGTCAATGTAGCAGTGAAGGGCACATTCTCGGTGTTAAACATGTGCTTACCTGCAGTTCCCAGACTCTATGCTTGCTATCTTGACTGTATCTAATTGACACTGCTGCCTGAACCTGTGGTTCTTGGTTTACTTGGTGTATTCAAAAGCTTTGATTTTAACCAGACAAAACAAGAACATTGCTGCCACTTCCCTTTCCCTCTTTTGGGAAGAAATGGTGAACACCTGAGCCCATATTTGAGTAAGTCATTCAAAGGATTAGTCCTGCACTTTGAGTGCTACAGATTGTAAGTGATATGTAAGACTAGGTACTGCCTCTATTACAGCCTTGTAGAGTGAAGGTGCGATTCACAAGGGATCAGAAACCAGCCTGCTCAGACTATTATCTTCACAGATGCCAGAGTAAGATGGTCTCTTAGCTCACTTATCCAGATCATCATGAAACATCCTTCTTTCTCACTGTCTCTTTGTCAGAAATTACGAGGGAAGCTTTTCAGAGGGCACAGAAACGCTGACTTCCACTGAATACCAGCAAGACTCAGATGCCCCACCTGCCCTTTGCACTCTAAAAGTAAGCAATAAATCACTATGCTATTGAGAAGGTTTCATTTTCTTTCCCTTTTTTTTTCTTCTTTCTTCTGTTCCATACTGGAACGTGCTGAAGTTTTCTATTGGATTAGGCCAATATTCTCATAAACGGTTACATGATGCAGAAGTAGAGCTGAGCACTTCCTTTTCTGCAGGCAGGTTTTATTTACTGTCAAACCCCTTGTTTATTACAACTGAACACCTTCTGTGGACCATTTGTCATGCAGGGGAGAGGCTGGAAGAGGGTGGAACAGTTGCTGGTACATCTTAGAGCTCTGTAGTTGCAGCGTGTACCTGCCTAAAGGGACAGTGGTACTACTTCACTTTCCACTTGAGTGAACTCGCTTGTTTTTCCCACCAATCTGATGAATGTCACAAACAATATACTACTGGGTACCTAAAGATACAGCCGTGTTGATAACTTCTGGAAGCTCTGTTCTTTGCTGCTTACAATATTCCTCTGAACTGGAGAGCAAGGTTAAGCTGAAACAAAGGTAACGGTAGAATAACTTTGGATCTGAATTCACGGCTAAGTAGGAAAGTTTATGCCTAATGCTTTGTATATCTCCCAAGCCACTAAGAAGGGCTCTGCCCTTTGTGCAGCACCTAGGTGATGATTCCACCATCATAGTTACTCCTTATTAGTTTCCAGTGAGGAACTGTTTAGTTTTCTCACCATTGCCATGAGATCATGCCTTAATCCAAGTTTCCTGGGTGCATTGAATTGTGTCCTGGAAAGGTGTGCGTGCATGTGAGCAGCCAAGTCAATGAAGAGGTTGATTTCCATCCACACTAGAATGCAACATTAATTAATTCAGGCATGAATCAGTGTAAATCACTTGTTCTTTGGTGGAAAGTGGCCAAAAGAGGAAGAGGTGGAAGGCTAACCCATCAAGCAGAGGCTGTCAGAGACTGGCCAGCTCCCCAAAGGGAGACGGGAATCGCTGGACATAAAAATGTTTTGAAGCCCATCTATAAAGGAGCATACATTATATTTCTATGTATTTTATGTCTTTATATTTATCCTTATATATATTTACACACAGGTAAATTTGTATTTTTTCTATGCATCTCTCTATATAGATTTACAGATGGAGGTTGATTCCAAATGCCAGCTTGTCCTGAGACTTACCACCGGTCCTCTTGGAGCCAAATGTGGGCATCTGATACAAGACTGGAGTTGGGAAATCATTTTTCTCACCCCCACAAGATCAAAACCAACACAGTGTTTTCTCGATGCTCTTATTTTTAAGTGAAGAGCTAGAAGATGGAGAGAAAAATGAAGTTCTTATTAATAATGGGTTCTGAGTGTAACCTTTCCTTCAAGCTGCACTGACTCAAGCCTGTGCACTATGTTTTATACAAAACATACCATTTTCTCATAATCTCTTCAAGTATCAAATACAAGGAAATGGCTTTTTGTTCCCAGGGTAGCTCACTGATTGATTATGTGTTCATACAGGGTCGAAGTCTGACCTTATGTATACCACTGTAGACCGCATAGTCCCCTATAAAGAAGAGTATGAACATACCACTTTAATTATAATCTTTGTTACCATGAAAATATTTGGACAAGTCACCACTGATTGCTTGGAGTCAGTCTGGAAATTTGAACCTTGTGTTCTGCCTTTTTTATCTGGTTATCTAAATGATCAAGCAAGAAGCTCAAAGATACAGTTGCACACTTGGGTTTGTGCTTTGGATTCCACCATCTTTTTTGCACCCTTTGTTAGGAAAAGAAAAATATCTAAATGGCAGAGCATATATCCTCCAAGTATTTCATTCCACCCACACTGCTCTTTTCCTTTAAAACAGTGGCTTATTCCCAACTGGAAAGGCAGCAGTCTAGCTAGAAGACAGGTTACGTTCAAGAGAGAAAGGAAGGAGGTAGCTGAATCATAGCAATTTAGCTCTGGCTGGGTGGATGTAAATCCAGCCACTGGTTGCTGCTATCACACGCATAGTGTGATTTCAGATACAGGGAACGGCATATTGTTCTGGGTAATGAAGGCTAGAGGTTAGAGCAGGCTATGCATTTGCCTTTATTGCTTGCACTCCAGCAGGTGCAATATTCATTGCCTCTGCTCTGTGCACAGCCATCTCCAGCATTACTAATGAAATGTCAAATCATATTTTTATTTACTTCCTTTCTTCATCACCTGCAAATAACCACACTGACAATCCCCAAACTGATCATTCGGAGGTTTCTAAGAATGCCATCAGTAAAAGTCAGTCATCAGTAAAGAGCTTTCTGGAAAATAAACCAAACAGGTTCATTTGAGGCTTTTCATAAAACAAATGTTGCAACAAAATTAATTTGTCCAGCATTAGTCATCACCCTTCCTGCATGTTAATAGTGCTGCTTCTGGAAGAAACTGAATTGTTTGGTAGCTGTTGGAAATGTGCTCTGCTACACTCAGCACTCAAAAAGGGCACAAAAGGCACACGTCTGAGTATGTCATATTAACATGCTTCACTGTCCTGCATGTCCAAGTCACGCAGGCTGGTTCTGGTCACAGATCAGTTGTTACTGTTTTCCCATGAGTAGCTACTTATACCTTTTATCTTGTCAAATCCCTGCTGCAGCTGGCAGGAAGATGGCTCTTTGTATGTGTTGGCTTGCCTCAGAATCAGGTGGCTTCTAAGCAACATAAACATTTAAGAGGAACAACCTCTTCAAGGATGTGGTAAAGTCCCTACTGCTGCAGGTTTTCAAGGTGACAGTGTAGGGTGCTGGATAATCTCATACAGGCTCCCTTTCCCTTGAAAGGTTGGACCAGACGACCTGTTGAGATTCCTTCCAACCAGATGACCCTCCAACCTGGGCTGTTTGGTAACTCTGTGATTCTGTGGTTTGGTCAGGTTCTATTTTGCACCAAAAACCTTCCAAGAGACACCGTATTTGCTGAGTTTCATTCCCAGAGTAAGTTTCTCTGGTGATGCGTGCTGCATTAACGCAGGTGTGGAAAAGGGTGTGTGGAGTCTCCTCTAGATTTATAACCTCTGCCTCCTTTTGTTCCTTTGTTCTGGAGCTTGTTTTTTGTTTTTTATGTTGAGAGGTTTTTTAGGGAAGGGAGCTGCAGAGTGTTGCTCAGGAGGAGTTCACATTGCTGTTGTAGGGCTCTTGCTTACTCCTCATGAGTGCTAGGTTTGTGCTGTGCACAGATGGCAGGGAACTCACCAGGATTCATCTCCAGTAGTTCAGAGATGGATGTCTTCTCTGCATCCCAGTAGCCTTACGTCATGGTTGGAGCAGAGAAAGGGATGGAAGTTTACTCAGAGCTCTTGAGTGCAGTATATTGCTGCCTTTAACATTGTTAGCCCCCGAATATAAATTTTCCAACAGACTGATTACAAAGGGTGGTGTATGTGGCTCTCGTTTCATTTGCTGATATCGGACATGAGAAAGGCAATGTTTTCTCCAAGGAGATGAGAAATCTGCTTGTACCTACAGGTCTCTCTTTGATTGCAATTAATTAATCACAAGAACATGTTAGAAATGTGCCAAGCACTCTCTGATCAGAGAAGCTCCCAGTCAAAGGGCAGACATGTAGGGAGAACTTAGAGGAAAGGCAGGAATTATTTTATCCTTTGTGGAGTAACTGCTGCATGAGCAAATGCACAATATATTGCTCTTTTGTGGGAGAATATTTTAGGAAGCCTACAGAGAAAGTACACCAAAATTAGGAAAGTGCTTCATAGATTATGATGGAGAGGATGTTCAACCTCCCAGCTTTCTCTTCAAATCCTGCTGCTTTTCCAACCTATGCTAATCCAGCTTCTGCTCAGAATTCACGCGGTAGGTAAGACAGAAGCAGCAGCTTTCTATCACAGTGTGCTGAGGATAGTTCATCTGAGTTACATCTCAAAGTGACTCCGGCTTTTGAGTCAAGTACCAGTCTCTTAGAGGGCTTTAGACACATCTGTGAGGTTTTTATTCCATGTGAGAATTTGAAGAAATGTGGAAGACTTTGGACACTTACATTCCTCTGGTCGTTCAGTTTCTCTATCCTGGAAATAGCCTTTTCTTAGGTGGGCACTTGAGGAAAGGGAAGAAAAGCTTAGATTACTGACCCACTACATTGTGACTAGCTGGAAAGAAATGATTTGAAGCTTGCCTATAGCTCTTGCTCAGAAGCAGTGTGTTCTCTTCTTCGAGAGGAAAGCATTAGCCTGATATTAGATCATTTAAAACTCAATCTTATGAGGGGTTCAAAGATTTATATAGATTATCTGTATGTCTTTTTGGGTGCAGAATTTCATAATCATTGACCTAAACTGCCTTCGCAATCACTGCGCTGCTCCTCAGCATTGCAGAGACATTTCATCAGCACGGACTTGTCCTCTGATTGGCATATCACAGGTATACTTAAGATGAAACTTAACTACAGTAGAGACTTAAGTACTTATGCCTAGACGAAGACTTAAAACTGCCTGCCATAGGCTCTGAGAACCTGCCCTGGAAAATCCTTAGCAATAGTCAAATTCCTCACAAACTCCATGAGATTCCTGATTTTCAACATGTAAACTCCTCTTAGAAGAAGATTAGAAAAGATCGTAGTGTGCCTTTCAGAGAGAAAGAGGTGTCAATAATGTGATACTCAGTAATATGAAATGCCTGAAGCACCTTCCACGGTGCTTTAAGACACTCTTCTCCCAATGATTTTACTCTTTGACAGCTAAATAATTCCTAGGTGCTGGATCCTAGCAAGTTGCTGAATTAGTGTTATTTATTGCGGAAGGTCCCATGTATGTGTGCTCATATTCATCAAAAATGAGGATCATCTTCGTACAGACCTCTAGGATTTGTTAATTGACTGCAGCTCACCTGTTAGCTCACAGTGACAAGCAACACCTATGCCTGCTATGTATTTGCTTCCCTTTGAGAGGTGGCTTGCCTAAAGCTTAGAAACTGAAATGGTGACCTAAGATGACTTAATGTCTCCAAAGTTGAAGTCTCGTGTCCTACATGTCCACAGATGGAAAACAAAATAGAATGATAAAACATCAGTGTGATTACCTTGCTGGGACAGAAATACTAAGCTTTAAAGTTCTTTTGTTTTTCCACAATGAGAGGGCCAGGATGAAATTCAAAATCTCAGCTTAAAGGAAACTTCAGTGTTTGAGACCAGACTTAAAATGAAGCTTACCTTCTGGTGAGCACAGAAAGATCAAAACTGAAATCCGCTTCTCCTCCAAGTGCTTGTATACAGATCCATCCCTAATTTAGGAGCACACCAACAGCCTATCATCTTGGGAATGAGGAAATCGGTCAAGTCAGTTATTCACCCTGATGCATACATCTGGAGTGTCTCAGGCTGCATTTCTCCAGTGACCAAACTCTGGTGGCTAAAAAGATTGCTGGCTCTGTGGGAGACATCATGAAAATCAGTATCACAGTTATAGGTTGATGCATTATTTGATACTAAGGACTCTTTTACAGAGAGTCTCTCTCCCAGGAAAAGAGAGAGGGGGAAAAGAAAACTTTTCTCTTCTGCTTTCCCTCAGGAGAGTCAGTCTGGTGCGAACAGCCACTAAAACAGTTAATCCACCAACTGACAGGTCATATGGCTTCAGGGAGACCTGTTATTCATATGCAGTGTGTTCTTGCTTTCTTTCTCCATGCCCTGGGTTATACACATCTGACATCAGTACTGCAGCTATATTATACCAATTGCTTTTTATTTTGAGGCCTCACTTCTAATTACTGAAGAAAAAAAGAGATCCCTGCCATGTATACTGGAGCGGGAGAAAGGCTGCAGTCCTACACCAGCTCCACCGAGGGTATACCTTTTGTTCTGGCTCCCCTGAGCTGATTAACAGCACACTGCCCACAAGTTACACACTGCGTTTTGTTGCCTATCAAATTAGCACAATCCTTTATTCCTATGACCCAAGGATCTCAAGCCTTTCCACAGACTAGCCATGGCTGGACACATCAACCTTATGGTTGCCTGTCTTGAATGGACATGAGATGTTGACTTCTTGAGTAGCTGGAGAGACAGAGATGCTATAGCAATGGCCAGAGTAAATTCCTAAGGATGAGCAGTGGCTGGAGATGGTCATACTTCTTCCTTGAGGGTCAGGAAGTACAGTAATGCCAGGTCTGTCAGGATGCGTGAGGCAGGCAAGGTTCTTTGCCTAGGAAGAGGGGCAAACAGAGCTTTCCAGAGCACTAGAGGGAGATAGGATTACCTCGAATTGACAGTGCACCCTGGCATGAGGATTTTGGTGCTTTTGAATAGAATGACTGGGCAATTGCAGAAGCAGGCTTGGTCTATGCTAAGGCACAAATCTGGATAGCACATAAAGGAGGAAGATTGGTATTTGCTAATACCATTTCTATTCAGGTCCTTACAGGGGTCATTAATCCTCTATCTTGGCATGCGTGGCAGAGGAGGTCAGGAATGCATCCCTTGTCCTGTAGTATAACATTGACCACCTGAAGGGCTGAATTATGGGAGAATGCCTACCATTTCCTCTGGAGCACACTGCAGGGACCACTATGGGAACACACGCCGGGCTCGATGCATCACCGGGCTGTTCTACACGGGCAGCAGCTGCAGTGTCCCTCTGAAAGGCAGCATGCCCTGCCATCCGATACCCCTTCCTTCTCTCCTCCAGAGCGGCTTCGCAGCCTGTCACACGCATGATCAGGGGAAAACCAGATGAATCACTGAAAAGACCGCTGACTTCTTGAAAAAGAAGTGTGTTTTAAAAATACAGAGCCATTAAGCAGCACCCCCATACGCATTCAAAGCACAGTTCAGCCATGAACAGTTCAAGACACCTCTGGAAGGCAAACGCACCACCATTTCCTCTGTACTTCACAAATAAGGGAACTGCAGGGTAAGTGACACAGCTGAAGTTTCAAGCCAGGTGAATATCAGAGAAAGAATTAGCATTTATACTCTTAACTACCAAAACCAGTGTTTGATCTTCAAGGCAACAATGCCTCCAAGGTCTTATGTTGCAGATTGAACGAAACTAATGCAACTTTAATAATGTGTATGTATATTTTATGCCTCCACCATAAGCACACGAGTTCCTTAGGCTGTATGATTTTGACAGATCGTCGAGAGCAGGGCAGATGCAAAGCAAGGAGATGGTCATACCATGAAAGCTGTAACAGAAGAGTTTTTCCCTCACTGTGCATCTGATTCCTGCCTTAGCGTGACAACCCTGGTTTTGGGTTGGGAACGTGAGTTTTTCCAGTTTCCCTGGATCTGAGTTCCTCAAGCCAAAACAAACGCTGGTTTTGCTCACTGCTGAAGAGATTACATTTTTTGCCTGCACTATCCCAGTCTTCCTGCTCTGCAACCGTAAGTAAATATGTTTACAGTGGGTTGCTTTCTTTCCCTGTCCTGACTGGGGCACAAAAAGGAACTCAATACTTTTATCTTTACAGATTAATGTAGCTGGAGTATTTTTGAAGGGGGCAGTTTTTCCACTTCAGTGTGGGTTCCTAAGAGCATGTGAAAGTAGATATAAAGGAGGATGCAGTGTCAGACCTGCTCAACACTGCATAAATGTCTCTGTGCAGCAGCTAGAGGAATATTAACATTCAGATGAAATATCCGCATGCTGTAAAAACAGGGAAGTTGCCTTTAAATCCGGGATACCAGTTCCCAAATACAGTTTTCTGGAAAAACACCATCAGCATTGGCACCGGTTCTCCGGTGGACAGCTGTATGTGAAATGGAACGGGTAGCAGGGCTCGGGAGCCATCCCTCTCTACCTAGATACAGAGGATGTGATTTCCAAAACAGACCCCTCAGCCATGCCAGGGGTAGGGCAGCAGGGAGCAGGTTTCCCCTCACGGGGCTGTCAGCCTGCAGACCCTCTCTGCCGGTGTGTGATCTCTGTAGAGCTGCATTACGTGCAGAGGAAGAATCTTTCTCTCCCTCGCTCATGGGTAGAGATCTGGGCCATCTAGTGGGGAGAGAAATTAATAGCTGAGGAAAACTGTCCGGCTGCCTGCTCCGGACAGCCCCTGTGTACGGCAACAGAGCGAGAGTTACCGGTAAAGAGTTCTTCTCTAATTCAGGAAGGAACAGCAAAAGCCAAGTCAGCGTAGAACTAACGGCATCGGCTTCCAGGCTGTGCTGGTACCAGGAGACCTTTGCAGGAATAACGAACTGGGTTTGCTCCTTCGCTCCAAAGAGCCATGCCAATGTGGCAGTGAAGCCAGACTATGATGCGTGCCCTCTCAGTACCTCTGCGTCACATTGCTTTGGTAAACTATCTGATTGCCTTAGGCCATGCTCTATAGTATCAACTGAGCTTAAAAGAGCTGTTTCATAAATTCCTACGGTTGCGTTTATGCTGAGTTATCCTTAAGGGCCACAGGGAACTGACACACATCACATAAAGATTTGCATTTGCTACTATTGAAGCCAGATTCTTTACTTTTTTTAAGCCTGAAGGTGCCTATAAGACTGCTCAATACTACACATCATGAGTTCATTTTCAGGTCCTAAAATAGCTTGTTCTCCCCCCATTTGATGTGTGCTCTTATAATAAACTCATTGAAATGTTGCTCCAAAAGGCAGTGCTTTCACAGGAACAGCACTCAATCTCATGTAACAAAGATCTATATTAAGATCCATAGATGGAATCTAGATAAAATGCAGTCACAGTGACTGCTGACAACAAGAAGATCCCCCCTGCCTTGCTGTGCTGAGACACCCATAGCAGATGAATCCATTACCCACCTGCATCATCTTGAGGGCAGCCTTATGGGAGAATGACCACTGCTGTGATGCAGGGAAGGAGGGTGCTCCTGTTTTGGGTACCACCTGGAAAAAGAAAAATTTACACAAACTTATTTGCATGAAGAATTGTCCTCCCCCCTTCAGTTGCTGTGATCATTAAGATCCATCAGCATTCATCACTGGGTCCTGCTGTTGGAGTGCAGGGCTGGCTTCAGCCACAAGCAGAGGTTGTTCTTTTAAAAAGGTGCAGCTGTGGCTTTGCTGCCCATGTCAAACCAGCCCCACAATGTGCATCCCTCCACCTCCATCACCCCTCTTCCTCCCTGTTACTGGGCATCACCTCTTGACAGGATCCTTCATGAATAGGACCAAGAGGCCAAAGATGGTGTGGCCTGGGGAGGGACAGGACCCATCATCCAGGGAAGGCAAAGCACTGCAATCTGAATGTTGGGATTATTTGGGCCAAGGAGGAGCTCTCTGTGGAGAATAACGTCACTTACTGAGGTTCTGCGAGACATCAGAGTTGGTGTTGTCACCCCTGGATGGGTGAAATGATTTATATCAGCACTGCTGAGACTCTTGGGCTTCAAGCACGATGGGGCAGCCTCCTGTAAGCAGGTCTGACAC
The DNA here is from genome assembly GCA_024733675.1 of Psilopsiagon aymara. Classification (NCBI taxonomy): domain Eukaryota; kingdom Metazoa; phylum Chordata; class Aves; order Psittaciformes; family Psittacidae; genus Psilopsiagon; species Psilopsiagon aymara. The sequence goes on from JANRGW010035591.1 coordinate 18,511, forward strand.
TGCACCCTGCTACAGATGCAATGTGTAGCAAAACCAGGGACCAATAACCTTGGAGAAACAGAAAGCAGGACAGAGGAGGACGTTTACTGACAGCAGAATGCATGAATGCATGGGGTGGTGATCCCATTTCCAAGAAAAAGTATTCTCCAACTCTTGTTTTCAACAAGCACTGAAGAACATGGGATTTGAATCTGACCCTCCGGCATTACTCCACTGGCATTGTCTCTCCATGGCTCTGGGGTGGGAGCAAAACCTACCACAGGCCATCTTGTGGTCAGTCATGATGAGACTTGATTAACCCTACCTAACCCCTGCAATAAGCCTAACTGCAAATATTATTATCGTTTGCAAAGTTATCCTCCCACAATATTTGATTCTTAGGGCAATGAATTATTTAATTTCAAGTACATACTTGAAAGTACTTTTCCCTTTAAGGAAATATTTCCTTTTTCATTTTACTGTTTGTGAGGGGCATGGAACATAGCAAGACCCAGGGCAGCTGTATGTGCTGCTCTACTGCTGTTGCAGCCTTTCACGTTTCAGACGCAGTGCCTCGGACCATTCAGATTGCTGAGCTCTGCTGCACAGGAATTCCCCTGTGAACTGGTTCTCCCCAGCCTCTTTCACCTTTGTGGCTTACCATGGTCCCAGAGAACATAGCCCTGGCTAACAAGGCTAACTTTCTAAGTATGTTCCTGGAAAGTATGTGATAGACGTGTGATTCTTGTCTGCACAGTAGATAAGACCTTATTGCTTGTTACTGACTTCACACTATGCACAGAAAAGCAGATTAGGAAAGTGCTGGAAATGAAAGTAAGCTACAGTCCCCTGGTTTCACAAATTCTTTAAGTACCTGCATAACACAAAATGTGTGTGCCACGCCCTTGGCTGCAATGCATTTGCTTAGATTTCAGCGTACTTTTTGTGTGTTTCTGGAAACTAAGCTTCCCACCAAGTACCACACTTTGATCTTCTTCTTCGGTGAGATCCATGTAGTACTGAGCACACAGGCTTCCAGGGCATCACTTGCACCCCTGCTGCCACCACCAGACTCACACCTATGATGGACTAACATCATTTTTAGAAGCTAAATCATGTGTCCGAGTTACTCATGCTGGAGCTCCTGCGAGTAACTTAACACCTTTTCCCTCCTGACTATACTGACAACGCTTATGACTTGAACAGGCACATGTCAATTGATATCCCCTGTGCATCCCTCCTCTGCTGCCACTTCTCAGGGAGTGCTCTGGGTCTGGGTATCCTCACCGGAGGGCAGTGGATTGGCGTGGGGCTTCTGCTTGCTCTTGTCCTTGGGGACAACTCACTGGGAGCAGAGGCAGCCATGAGCAGCGTGCAGATGCAGTGCTTACATTGGAAACATCAGCTGCGTGGCCCGCAACAGGCTTTCGACCAAGTGCCCTCCAAACAGCAGGAAGGAGGCAGAAGGCACTCTCACCTTCAGCTGTTCCCAAAGCCATGCAATAAAGCTGCAGCCAGTACAGTGTGGCTTCCAGGATGGAGACAGACGAACAGTCGTATGGCCACAGTGATGGCAACAGGTTACAGACCTGCAGGCAGCCTCCTGCTGCAGGACGGTGCTGCTGAGGGGGTGCCGGTGGGCAGCTCGAAGGCTTGCTGGGGTTCAGTGGATGTCCTGCTTCCTGTGAAGGGCCTGAGGTGCCATGGCCAGGACCAGCACTGGACAAAGTGATCCATCACCTCGCTGCATTCATCTTCCCACCTGGCTTTCTGGAAGACCCTGCCACTGTCCGTCTGCCTTAGCAGGCTCCCCGAGGCTTCGGGCTCCACTGGACCCTGGGCAGTCCATGCCCCCGACACGCATGCAGAGCCCAGCCCTAATGACTTCATTGCATCGTTTGTGGTACAGGGCTTGAATACTACAAGTGTTTCCACTGCGCAAAGGCATTCATTTAACAAGGAAGGCCTGGCCTAAGTTTAGTTTTTATAACTCCAGTTCCTACTTCTTTTATGAGCGCTCATTGAAATGCTCAGAGGGGCAGGAAAGCCATCTCTGGGCTGTGTGCAAAGCCCACACCTCCTTCCTCAGGGTTTGCTCAAGAAATTCCTTGTTTGAATTCCAGTCTCCCAGCCTGCATGCTTTAGCCGGCACAAAGTGAAATGGTTGTTGTTTCCACCAAGCTGCTGAGATGCCATGTTCAAGCACAAGCCCGAAGAACTCATGGAGGGGGATCCTAATTATGCTGGCACAAGCATAATTTAATTCCAGTCGCTGTAACAACAACCAGTGTCCATGCTCGCTGTAATCACGTTAAGGCCTATACACAAAATAATTAGCATCTTTATATTTGGTAAACAGAGGTCCTCTCCAGGTCAGCCTCAACGAGGACACGGCATTGTGAGAAGCTGATGCCTGTTAAAGCTTGTGCAGAATGGGCATTTGCAACCAAAACTCCACTGAAAAGGACAAAAAGAGGGCTTGATTGTCAAGGAAGCACCTCCACTTGTCTCTTACCCACTTTCTGTTCCTCCTTCTGAAGAAAAAGAAATCATTTATTCAAGCACGAGGAATCAAAGGGAACTGCATATAATGTAAGTACTATTTGCTGAGTTCCCTTTGTACAGCCAAGCGTGGTCTAACAGACCTCTCAAAAGCCAAGGGTGTAATCCTGCAGTCCCAAACCTGACAAACTGCAGGGGTGTTTGTTTGTTTGCGAGACATTCCTATGGTCATTTGGCCTGGGACAGGCTTAGCAGAACTTTGAGTTGTTCAGAGAAGCTGGAGGACAATTCCACAAGGAAGCCAGGATCTGAGAGGCCTTTGCTCCAAAGTGTCCTAGCCATTTCTGCAAAGGTCGTTCCTTACATTTCCATGGACAACAACCCAATGCTTTGAAACTTGTAGAGATCCTTAGTTGAGCCAAACAAAAGAGGATATGACAAAGGTAGGTATGCTGCCAAAGGATACAGAGAAAGTCAGCTGGGTCTGTGTGTCCTGTATTTATTCAGAGGCAATTGATGCTTTCCAGTGGAAAATGACCCTGCTTTATAATTGCAGAACATCTCACAAAAAAGAAGTCATTACATTTGACTCTCAGTATTTTGTAACAGTGCCAGATTGATCCTAAAATGGAGGTAGCGTTCCAAACGTTTTCACCTTGCAGTCTTGATAAGCAGAAAATGTTGGTTAATGATTTTAATAAAGGGTTATCAATTAAATTGATTTAAATCCTCTGGAAACTCGCACAGAAACTTACATTTAGGTCCTCGATTGAAATTTCAGCCGTTCCTCATCATTCTGCCTATCTGTTTCAGTGCAACAGGGTTGGTCTGCTGCATCCACTTAAGAGACTGGTCATTCAGTTGATCATCACGTGTATTAACATCAGCGACACGTAGATCAGCCTGGCTTGTGCACACTGTTGAGTCCAGAGCTCAGGATAGTCCAACATCATTTACTGTGTGTTCTTATGGATCATGGAAAAAGCTTTTTTCCTTTAGAAAGGACAAGTATACTTGTCCTCTACTACAGACTTCCTATCCCTTTCAGTGCCATGCCCCTGAAGCAGCTAAGTTTCCCTTGAGGAAATTTTCAGCATGTCCTCTTTATCCTTAGGTCTCCATACCCCCCCTTTTTTCCAGCTTTTAGTTGATTTAGTTAATCTCCAGTCCATTATACTTCATAATTTCACCCCAAATATAATATCGACTGCAATCAGAGACGAAGCATGATGGCCAGGCAGAGCTTACATCCTCTGGGGATACCTTTTCCTATAGAACAACATTAACAAATTGCCATATGAAACTCTGCCTGCCTAACCAACACAGGGCATTTAAAGCATGTTTTCTGGGCTGCTCTCTGAAAGTTGGTGCAAGGTTTTAGGCAAAAGTGAGGTTTTGAAAGTGCACGTAACCAAATCACTTATGGCATTTCTACTCAAAGGTCAGACTCACTAAAAACTAGAAAAAACTCCAGTTATCCTTCCCAATAATTGCTTGTAAATTAAGCAAAAAAAGGTCCCCCCAGAAAAGGAAAATTGTGGATTTGTGCCTATGTGTTTTGTGGTGCTTCCGGCAGCTTCACACTCACTCAACTGCTTTGAAGCATTGTCACCTACAGCCACATACACACGCGCATAAAGGTACCGGGGCTCTCCTGTTCCTGGTCTTTCAACACCGAGCAGGAAACCCTCTGTAACTCCTCTTTGCTGCCAACAGAGGTCAGAGCATCCGCCGTGTACGGTAACGGGTCACGGGAAGCACCGTGGAGGCAGCGTTGGGAGGGTGATGCTTCCCAACACCCCCAGGCAGAGAAGTCCCTCTGTGAATTATATCAAGCTCCAAGTGGTAAATGCGCCCGGGGCTTCCCCAGATCCCCCTCTGAAGCCTGCCACTATGGCATGGAATTCAGTGAGAGCCTCACATAAAAAGCATGGCGGGGGGGGGGGGGGACTGAGCAGGTTTTGTGCTGGGGCACTCCCATGGCCACAGAAGTCACGCTTAGAAATGTGGGATGTATGAACAGACCTCCACGTTCTCTGCCTGTCTGAAGGAGAAAGTCTGAAGGCATTACAGATGGTGGCATATATTCAGCAGCAGCAAATTGTCCGTGATTGGTGCCTTTTCCCTTAATGGTGTTTATAGTTGGAGTGATTCTGTACCATTTGCACTGACAAACTAAGGAGAAGATAGGCTTTTCCTTTCATTTGAGGCTTTCTCCTACTTATTTGACATTTCAGAGCCCATTTCTCTTCCTGACCTCCTGCCCTGCAGAGATGTCCCTGCATCCTTGGAGCTGCTGATGGCACTGACAAAAGCGCTGAGCCAAGACCTCAGGATCCTCCCAGATCTACTTGCATGCCTGGAAGATTTTGCAGATCAAATCTCAGGAGACTTAAGCTAGAATTAAACTCATCCCCACCCAAACCCATTGCCTACTCCGTGCTTCAAAAAAGTCCCATTCTGTGCATTTGGAGATTTACACACTTTGTCCGGAGGTCAGGGATGAACCATATTTGAAAAGCAGATGTTGTGGAAGAGATGCTATCCCAGAGGAATTACTACAGAGCTTCCAACAGGCACTGCTTTGCAATTTTTTCAGGAATGCAGTCAAATCCCCTCATTAGGCACTTTGTGGTGTGGTCAGGACCAATGCTATTTAACTCAGACTTTTGTTGGCCTTCCCACTCTCTGCTCCATAACAATCAGCTGTGCTGCTGCTCTTATTTATACTGCACTGTGCCTGAAGGTCACACCTCAGTCCAGGGTTACAGCTAGCTGCCACTTCTGTGGTGAAATGCTTTTGTGTCACAGTTCTCAAGGTTGCTGAAGCCAAAGTCTTTCGTCAGTGCTGCATGTTGCGGTGTTATCCAGGATTCAGCAGGAAGGCATACACTGTGTGTGGGGCTTCCCAGGCCAGGCTGCCTGGGGCAAGAGCAGGTTGCGTTAGAGACTGCATCCAGCAGCTTGTTCCGAGAACGACCATGCTGAAAAATGTCCATTTCACAAATAAACCCTTGGGAAGCTTGGTTCAGCTCCAAGTAAGAATGTGAGCACATCTGGAGAGCTGTCATGTCCTTAATCTATCCCCATTGCTGCCCGGAGCCCATTACACCAAGCGCTGTGCAGAAAAAGGGCAAGCCTGCTTTCCCCACCACGCTGGTGATGTGGCACAACACCGGAGTGGGAGAGCAGCACTGTTATTCCCATAGAGCACTGCATGGCTCCGCTCTAGGCGGCAGAGAGCACGATTTCTGCTGCTGAACTGCTCTGTGTGTTGCTGTGAAAAACCATTTGCGGGTCTCTTTACGCAAGAACAGGGAAGGAGCCTGTGGGAGGATCCCCTTTATCTTCTATCAGAAAGTACATCTTTCTCCCTTCCTGTAACACTCTACACTGCAGGCAGCAGTGGCTGAAGTAGTTCAGCACCCTTCTGCAAAAGGCAGGAATGCCAATTACACAGATGTGTCTTGCCACAGCCCACTGTAGACCTCGGAGATTGTGTTTTGTGACACTCATCCATAATCTGCTTTCAAAGATACCTCAAACAGTGCTATTATGGGGACTCTTACTGCCCCTCTATTTATGATATTTTTCCCTGAATGACTAAAATAAGCATTTCAGGAAAAGGTATATACATAAAAAAAATCTATTGTGGAAAATTTTGCCTTTAACTTAGGTTGCCATTTGAGAAAGTTTCTTTACAATTACTGAAAGTTGCAGGCATGCGCATGACCTAAGGCCAGCTTTGCCTCTTTTTATGCTTTCTTTTCGCCCCCCTTTCTTGGAAAGAAAGGTTTTCTAAAGCAGTGGTGAAGCACTTCATTTCATCCTAAAGCACTAGTGAAGCACTTCATTTCATCCTAAAGCACTAGTGAAGCACTTCATTTCATCCTATTTCCAGCTCTCCTGGTGTTCCACAGGCAACTCGAAGAAAATCAGGAATGAAAACTTAGCCAGGCTCAGATGCCCTCTTGTTTCTCTGGTACAAGAATTAAACTCGCTCGCTCTTCCTGTAACCGTTTGCCATTCTCCACAGCTCTCACACTGCCTCCAGCTCAACCCTCCCATCGCCACCAAGGCAGGAAATGCACAGCGACCCCGTACCCGTTTGCACGGCTTGCCTTTGGACTCCACCCGTAGGAAGAGGAGGGGATGGCGCAATCCCTGCAGAGCCCAGCCTACCTGTACCACATAGCGAGTCCCCGGCGCGGGACGCAGCAGCCCCGGGGGATGCGGGAGCGCAGCCGGCTGGGAAGCGCAGTCCAGGATCCCTGCTCCCGGCTCCCCTCGCCCCTGAGCGCATAGGTGGAGCTTATCCTGCTTTAAGGAAGGGGGATTGCTTCCGTCCTGTAAAAATCATGCATGAGGGCACATGACGAAAGCACCACTGCCCACCCTCCCCCGCTACAGTGTTGAGGTGTCTTCTCCTCCTTAATTAGGTTAAGCAGCTCTTGCGGAAGGAGCTGAGGAGATGCAGAGCTGGAGCATGGAGACACCTGAGGTCGGTTAAGGTTATTAAGCTCCAGCAGCATTGCTGCAGGAGGAATGCTTCCCTCGCTTTTTCACTCTTTTAGCAAACCCTTGTGGGGAGCATCTTGCCTTTAAAGGCAGAAAATTTTGTGTTCGAAGAGAAAGAGCGAGAAGGATGCTCTGAGTAAGCAGCAGACTCTTATACTCACATGAGAGACTGATGTTTCCCTGCAGGTCTCTGTTCTGACTCTCCTAACATAATGACTCCTTGCCTTTAATTTATGTGTTGGCAAATGTGCCTTACTGCTGTTTCAAAACAAAAATCTATTTATGATATGTATGTACACGCACGTGTATGTGCACATACACACATGCACCTCTCACTAACTCATTTCTTGCTCCTGGTGTGTACAGATGGAAAAGAATAGCTCCAAAAGACAAGCATTCCCTTCTCCTTTTGAAAAGCTTATTTTAGATGGCAGTGAGCTCAATTTCAATTTGAGGAGACGATAGAGAGCTCTGAGCAGGAATTGCTGCTAACGTGGCACCCACTGATGTGCCTGGATGTAGATTTGCTCAGCATCAGGATGCTTGTTTGCAGCTCAACAGGGAAACTGAAACACAGTGGTGGGCAGTTCAGGCTGCAGAAGCAAAGTCCCTGATGCTTTCATTCACTTGTAGTGGGATGAACCCTTTACCTCTTTTGCAGCAATCCTCTTCAGGCTTTGGCTCTGTCTGAGTGAGAAGGTGGTTTCCAGCAGCAGCCAGGGCAGTGTGACAGAAGGCACTGCAGAACTGCATGACCAACATAAACCGGCATCCAACAGGTTTAGCTCCCATCTGCTTCCAAACAGAGCATTCACACAGAGCTTTGTAGCTGGCTGAAGGGGTACGGGTTTGCTCTGGTGGAAATGTATTCCCAAGAAGCCAGCACAGCATAAGAGGTTCCTGCCAGATATTATGCTGGGATTTTGCTCAGGTTTTGGTGACTACAAGCATAGGGTCCTACAGTAAAGCCAGTGAGAAGAGCTCATCCCAGCATTTGTACTGGGGGCACAACCCCTGCCAGTCTAGAACATCAGGAGCTTAGTGTGAGCACAATCCTGGGGCAGAAAAGGCTGATGTGCCTTAGGGGTACTTCATAAAATACCCTGACACTTCCTACAGCTGAGCAGCGAGCTGCAGTAACACCATACGAGGACCTGAGGATTCCCATGCTGGCACTTGTGCCTCCTGTTTTGACCACTACATGAGATAAAAAGTTCACTTAAAATTTCAGTGATGGAGTTACCTTGTTTTGAGGAGGCTGCGGTGACTTAGATTAGGAGAGGGGACAAGGTAATATGAAAAGATAGTCTTACAGTTAATGAAGTGAATGAGGAACTTAAAAAAGGAAGGTTATGGGAGGTTCGTGTTTAGGTGGAAACAGGTCAGGACTGCTGCTACAGCACCATACTTAAGGCTTTACATTCAAGAGAGTCAGTCTTAGCTGGCACCTTTTGTGCCCCCACATCAAGCCTATGTGTCAGTCCAAAACCTGGAACTTGGTGGATAAGGGCATTTTGTAGTAGACATGCAATGGAGTTGGCAAGGGAAATATGGAGTGCTGTGAGGAGGAGGCTCAGATAGAGGTGGTGGCCCTGCAAAGTCTGACTGCTCCAAAGGAGGCTGTGGGAAGGGGCTTCCTGGACTGCAGACAGTGAGCAATGCTGTCATGCTGGGTGCAGCTCTGTGCCTGAGGAAATGGATTTATTTCACTGTTTGCTTGTAGGAGAACATGTTTATCAGTAAGGCACTAGGAGGACACAATGGGTACAACAGGCTGTCACGTGGAAAGTGAAATACTTGCATTTCATTGAAAGCCACAGACTTGTAAATGCATTGGTTGCTTTAATATTCAAGGCTTTTTAAAACAGCATCCTTAAGCTTTCTGAATGTAAGAGAAATCAACACAGCATGAAAAGTCTCTGCACACTTGAATTAAAACTCAAAAGGGTGAAAGCCCATGGCAAGCAGGAGGATGAACAAGGAGAAGTGGGCAATGAATGTGAAAGAGTGAAGCGAGGGAGCAAAGGGCAGAAGGCAGGTCAAGTGCTGGAGCTGGCTCCATAACAGAACTCCAGTTTTTGTAATAATGCATTAATACTGAGGTCTTCACTCATTGGGAGCTTCTGTTTCTCTTTGTTTGGAAACATTTGGATAGCTGTGGTGTAGTCATGAAAATGTTTATAAATCCAAAGCTTCGTAAATCTGCAGGAGATGTAAATCATTTGTCATCTGCTATTTGCCAGTCTCTTACAAAAACGTCAATCAGCCAAGCAGGGTTTGGCTGGGGTAGCCAAACTCAAACAGAAAATACTGAATAGGGGCTAAATCAGGAACTGACAGCCAAGACAATCTGCTTTCCTTGAACATGTTCTTTTTCTCAAGAGAGGCCAGGGTGACCTAATGTCTGGGCATAATAGATCTCAATGACACAGGCAAAAGGCCTCCCTTCACTTAAATTGGGTTTACCATACCTTGCAGTCTGTCTGGCGCTGATGCCTTGGCTTGCTGCTGCTTTGGCCCTTTTCCTTGAACTGCACCTGAGCAATGGAGGAATGCTCTTTAGGGATAACAAGGCAAAACAGCAGTTCCCTAATCTCATGGGTGAAAACAGTTATAGAACACACTCCCATTCGCAGCCCCCTTCATCTCTCATGTCATGTTTTTGCAGCAATTCTCCTCTGGAAACAGCAAACATGCAGGGTTTTTTCCTCCCTGCAGGTGTGTTTGAAGCCAGTGACAAAGGCAGGATACCCCTGGAAACTTGTAGCACATCAAGCCTGGCCAGACCCATCCTGACACAAGGCAGGGGCACGTGGTGCCAGCCTGGCACCTCTGCCAGGCTATGGGGCTCCGCCATCCCTTGGTGTTTGTGCTTGTCATCACCCTGCGTGCATAGCAGTTGCAAACACCACTGCAGCGTGACGGATCTGGACAGAGTGCGCTTGGTCACATCCTGTATCCCTCGGGGCTCTCGCAGTCCTGGCACAGGGTGTGCGAGGCCCTCAGGATGGGAAGAAGAAAATATTGAGTTGTGAGCTGAAATAGCACTAACGATGCATTAATTTGTTTTGTTAAAGCTAGAGCTGTGGCAGGCTTTGTTAGGCTGCAAATACCCCAAAGTGGAAGGAGGTCAGATGGCACTTGCTGGACTCCAGCACTTCCTGCTTTATGTATGGGATCTTTTCTGACAAAAATGCAGGTCCTGCCACTGCTTGGCAGCAGGAATCCCTTTCTTGACCAATTCAGTTACCTGCCACAGTTTAACCAGCTTTTAAAAGGCTGGGCACAGCCAGAGGATAAGGTAGAAGATCTCAGGAGCCCTTTTGCCTTATTGTAGCCAAAGTGTAGGATCTTACTTTCACAGCTTAATATGGATTTCCACGGCAACATTTTCAACAACACTTGCAAATCCCTGCATCCTCATGCAGTCAAGCTAAATTTACATTACAATATTACACCATGGAAGTGTATTAGCAGTAATTGCTGTTAAATGAGGCAGGAATATTTTAGGATAATGATTTTGTGGGGGGAAAAAACCCAAGGAAAAAAAGACAACTTTAAGAGGCTTAAGACCTTGCACAGTATGGAGAAACACTCTCAATAATAAGATGACAGACAAGTTCATCTATGTCAGAGCTATCCTCATTCTCTAGCTGCAAACCCCCACGTGTTTAGGACTCAGGAGCAGCATGAGTTGCCAATGACTGGCTGATGCTCTCTTTGCAAGGATACACCATTAATAGACTTGCATGATGTATTCTGATAAGTACGGTAGGACCAAAAAAATCACTGAGCACTTCCTGTCTCCTCCAATGGGTATTTTTGAGCACTGTTGCTGGCAGGACAGCACCAAACACAGTGATTTTCATTTTGCACTGATTTTTTCTTCTCTGCTTCTTTGGAAAAAGGTAACAAGTTATTCTTCTTTCAAGATCAGTATTAGTTGTTTTTAGTACTACACTGGTACACTCATACACTTGGACCACAAAGCATTAGGTCTGGAGTGACTTCATGCTAACAATGTGGTCCAAGCTACAAAGAGGAACAGACTATGCAGAGAAGCCACATGTGGAAAAGTTCAGAAGATTCTGGCTGGCCAGCATGGAAAGAACAAAACAATCTTCTTCTTTTGGATGGCTAACTTACCATCTTTTGGAATGACCGAGCTAACCAACCAACCAACCAAAACCCAATGAAGTTCTAGTTTTCATTTCCTCAGTATCATCCTTGGACTTCCGCCTGAATCCTCCTAGTCTGGTTAATGCCTGCTGGTACTCCAGGAAGCACTCATCCATGGAGTGTCTGCATTGCTGTTGACAGAGCAGTGGGATAAGATAGGCACCAATATACCTGAAAGATTACCTTGTTCCACTGCTATTTAATACTGTGAAAAAGCACCCTTGAATTCTTCTTATATGAGGCATAATGAAATGAACATGATATTATTTGAAAATCAGTTTTTGAAGGAGTTTCTTCATGATTACATGATTGTGGTGATGGCTGTAGCAAATGCACACCCATTTCAGTCCCCAGGGTTATATATTTCTCTTGGGAAAACAATGCAATATTAGCAAAGTATGATTTTTATAAGCTTATAATTCCATTTTTGCACAGTTCTATTTCCCCAGGGCTGAATTCACATTTATTGGATTAGTGAAGTAATCCAGAGCAATGTCACACTGTTAAGGGATACATTCCAGGTGGCCAAGGCTACTCCAGCACAGGGAACTGCTTGATCATCTGCTTTCTCTGAATCCCTGGGAACTTCAGAAAGACCCCACAAAGAACCGACTTTTCTCTTTCCCTCTACTTGAGTGTGTTCTCACTGTGATACTGTAAGCAGGCGATGGAAAGTTTGCTATTTCAATGCAAAGAAATCTCCAAAGTGTCAGAAGTTTGACATCAAGTTCTTTATGGCCTAAAGTTCCTCACAAATTCATCACAAAATTCCAGGAAATATAGGATCATAACATTCTTACCTTCTCCCTCTAAGTCCTATAAGGCTTCTGTGAATTGGTTTCACCTTCTGGTATGCTCTACCTTGTTTTTCTTACTCCAAGTCTCTTTCTTACCTAGGTCTGTGGTTTGATATCAATATAGAGAATTAAACCCAAGGGACACATTCTAAAACCTCGCAAAATATTAAATCACCACAATATTCCAACATCATATCTGTGAAAGAACACCTTGATCTGAGGAGATGGAAACCTGCTAAGCACAGCCGGCGATACTCAGGATGCTGTAAAGAGATGAACCTGCATCTCTAGAGTGCTTAAACCACAGCTCCATCTTTACCGCCACACATTTCTCTGGCATTTAAGTTGCACTCATCCACAAAATACCACACTGATCCAAATTAATTTCTGTATAGATCGGTGGTAGGATTGCAGCAGGGATGGTCTAAAATCATAAGCAAGAGCAAGTTTGCAGGCTTATGGAGCAGAAAAGCGTGCTTGCATGCCTGACTGCTTGCCAGCTTTTACCCCATTTGCATCAGTTAGTCGATAGATTTACATACAGTCTACATGCAGTCCTTGTTGCACGCATCAAGTGCATCTTTTACCCGTGTCTGAGAGCCTGACATTCCTTCATAACACCAACACTTGCCTCACCTCCACGAGGGCAGAGGTTACTACCGCTGCATCCACGTTGATGTCTCAGTGCCGCAGGAGTCGATGTGAATTACACCTCCAACCTGCAGCAGAGGGGTCTGCCCTGGCCGTGTCCCCAGGGATGACCCTCAGCGCGGTGCCCTGCGGGGAGGCTGCAGCAGGGCCCGGAGCAGCTCCTGGTGCATCCTACAGGGCTCTGCCCTGCTGCTTGCTGACCCCCCTGAGGATCAGGGTCTGCACGGACACACTCAGAGTCGCATGGCAAACCTACAGCACCACGCCTGGCTGCTCCTACCGCGCCTGTGTGCTCATGCACTGCTGTGCACGCACCCCCCGACACATCCCTCCACCTCAGCTGAGCTCAGTCCCAAGAGCTCTCTCTCAGTGGGAGTTGTGCTGACTTAACGCTGAAGGTGAGGAACTGTTCTTTTCAGAGTTGTCACTCATGCACTTCCACGTGGAACTCAACACCGCGGTCTGGTCTCACCGCTGTTTGTTCAGTAATTTTAATGTGAAAGCATAAACTTGGTACTAAGAAAAAGGCAATGCACTAATTCTTAGTTGTCTGTGTTAAAGACTAACCCCGTGGAGAAACAAATCTGGTCTTCCTATAGATTTTACAGTCATGACACTATACCATTCCTAAGCTTTGCTTACCACCATTTTCTTTTTGGCCTACACAGGGATAAGTAACTCTATCACATGAAGGCTAAGAATGAAACGAATCCTGTACAACAAGAGGAGAAACTCTTGGTCTCAAGTTTAATTTCTCTTCCAAGGAGAAGCAGTGCTTTTAGGAGAGACCTGCAGCTTTCTCCTCCAGGAGGGCCTTTCATTGTTCTGCAACCTCTGTTTTCTGCATAGAGAAGCCTCAAGGAGATGTATTCATCTGACAGCCCAAATGAGGGTGGGGTGGTGGGATACCAGGAACAGCAATAAACCGAGGGAAGTTTTTCTTTCCTCCTTTTGTCACTGTCTCTGCAACCCAAAGGAAATTGAACTGTGTATCACAGAAGTTTGCACAACCCTAGTAAAAATGAAACGAATGTGATAAACAGGCAGGTATATTTCTCTGTCAGAAAGATACAGATAAAACAGGTATGGTAATTAAAAGATGTTTTCTATTATTTCCTGTGTTCTAAAAACCACATGTGGCCAAAAAATATCAACATGAACCTGCTTGGTTTTCAAGAAGATACCTATTGCATTAGGTCATTGGGCTGAGCACAAAAATGGCCTTTCTTTGGTGTTTGATAGGCCACTACTTGAGAACATGCAAAAAGCATAGCTGAGGCACCTTGGGTGCATCACAACCACAGAGAGCAAAGCCCCAGCTCTTGTTGCCTTGCCTGGACCTCAGTAAGTGCTGGTTTTGGAGGATCTCCACCAGACTGCACCTCTGAGGTCTGAGTGTGCACTGAACGGGCACTTTCAAATGGCAAGCTGTCATCACACAGGAACAGTGTACATGGGAGACCTTACCTCTCTGGAAAAACAACAGCATTTCTGTTTTAGGCTCCTTCCATGGTTTTGATTCTTTTTCTACAGAGAAGGGGGGAAGAAACATCAAAGATGAGACAGCTGAAAACCACTCTGTTTGAAATACTGATGGGTTGCACTGGGCTCCAGAGGTGGAGCAGCTCCTCTGCCCTCCTTCCTTGAGTGCGACAGCACTGAGGTGGACTTAAGCCTGGGCCATGGAACAGTGATGACCAATGGCAGTTTGGCACTGCCACCCTATTGTACCTGCCCAAGTGTTCTTCCCTGGAGCCTCTAGGGACATGGATAAAGTGTTCTGCACTTCTAAACATAAAATACTTCTGCAGAGTATTTGATGTCCCTGTACATCCTGGCAGTGCTGGCCGGTAGAACAGAGCACTTCTCTCATCAGTGCTTGATGCAGTTCAGCACACAAAATGAGATGCCTGCAGATCGAAATGAAAAGGAAGCAGCTGAGAAGCTGGAAGGACTGAATGTTTTGGTTTGCTTTCTTTTTCTTTAATTGGTGGTATCAACTTGGCTCTTGAAGGAATCACAGCAAAGCTGAGTTATAGGCAAAGGGAGGGGAATGGCACAGTGGAGAAATGCGTCTCCTCTTTGCCTGTAACAGCATGGGGCAAGCCATGGAGACTGTCAGCTGAGGGGTGAGTGGGGATGGAAGAACAAAGGCTGCAGGGGGCAAAGGAAGCGATGTCACCTGAGGTACCTCGAGGACTCTGCCTTTCCAGCAGAGTACTGCTGGAAAGACCAAATAACGTGGAATAATATTCACCGGTTACAGAGCTTTCTGCAGGAAGGAGGGGGAACAGGGTACTGCCATTGGGAAGAATACAGGCTGTGCACAGGTCCCAGGAGGCCTCTCTGCCACCCATGAGGAGCAGGGTCCTACCAGCTGAGCCTGCTCGCAGGCGCAGGCAGAGAGCGGGGCATGCAGCCTGCAGCCGGGATGCTCACAAGTGCTGGGAGGACACAGACACACCACACTGGGCTGTGTGACTGTGTCCCCTGTCCCCAGCAGCTCAGAGGTAAAAGCAGAGCACGCCCCAAGAGGCAGGAGCTTGGGGGGGTTTAAAGCAGCCATAAGCCTATAGTGAAAGGCAGAGTATGAGCAGAGCAGTAACACCAGGAGAAGACAGCCCATGCTAAGTATGTGTGGCTGCTAGCAGCGCTGCAGTGTAGCTGAGCACACTCAATTTTGGGAGTTTCTACAAGTTTCTGCTCCATGAAAAGGAGAACAAACCCCAACCTCTTACATGAAATTATCTTCAGAATATACCAAGCACAGTGATTGTGAGCAACATGCACAATTTGACCTTGAAACTGCCACTAAATCTTCTGAGTAGAGCATACTCCCGTCAGTTAGCTGCAGTGGGACCAACAGCTTAAGGATGTTGCAGATGCTCACATAACACAGTGATAAGGTGCATCTCATTATCATCGAAGTACCAATGGTAAATGCATATGTTCATCATGCTAAAAGGACGCTGTGCTGCATTCTTTATCACTCATTTGAATTACAGCAGTTGTATTCTAAGATGCAAACCTGGTGTCAGGTTGTAAAAAATCAGCTGCCTTTGGAATAAAAGGAGGGTGCCAGTTTGCATCACTGTCATTATTAAAGCAGGGATGCAAGCAGAATGGCAGACCGGAAGGCAAGCTAAGCCCTTTCTCATTGCAGCACCAAATGGCCTTGAAGATAGCTAAAACAAATCTTGTAAAAGGTTCCTGTGAGCCACTGCTTGTACACAACAGGAGAGGAAAAATGATATAGATCCAACCTCATGATGTAACACTATGATGTCCCCCCAAAAAATCCCCAGTTCAATTGATGCCAGGCTGTTTGTAAAGTGCCCTATAATGCAAACTATTACTACGTTTTGTGAGATCTTCCCTTCTTAGCAGGGGAAGTCAAAGCTGAATGAATCATGACCAAAACCTGGAAATTCCCCAAGTATGTGCATCATCACTAGGCCCAGTCACAAACCATCTGGATACTGTTGATGATTAACTGTCTCTGGTCAGGAAGCACTGCCCTCAAACCAGCTGCAGGTCTACCTTTGATAAGGCCTTCTGTACCTAAAACCCAGAATCTTAGGAAAAAAGGGTCAGAAATATCATGTGCAGCCACTGCCTCAAGGAAGAACAACGGTATTTACTTCATGTGTATGAAGGGCGATGGAAGGATTTGGACACTTCAGTAAAGTGGAGGTGGAAAGCACGATTGCTGCCTGAAACACAGAGGAAGGAAAAAGGAAGAGTCATTTAAGCTGAAGAGAAATGCTGGCATGGGAGCAAATAGATATCTGTGAACCATAGCTATGCCTAGACCAGGAGCTGGAAAACACCTAGCTTTGCTCTCCGCTGTCTGCTACTGTGAAGATATAATGTGACACTCTGGGAAGGCATTACAGGGGCTGGTGCCCATAACTGCAAGGGGCTGTGCTGCCCTTTCCTATTAATCCTCTGCTGTTTCAGGATGCTATAGCATCTACACCTGGAAAAGTGACTGAAAAAATGACAGACTCCTGAGCTCCTACAAGAAAACTGGGACTTCCTCAGGTACAGCCGGGTCTTGTAACACAGCTGGTGAGTGAAGCAGGCAAGTGCTAGTCTGAAACACTGCATGCATTCGCCTTATGAGATGATTGTTCTCATTTTGACAGTGAAGTCTTACCAGTAGGTGCCAGGGCAGAAGCAAGATGATCATCTTCTGTTCCTGGGAATCTATGTGTAGAAGAACAGGAAAGTGGTTAAAGAAGGTGACAGGCGACATCAAGTGACAGCACCCCAAACCACGGTCAGGATTGCTTTGCATAACATCTCGCAGTCCACGCTCTCGGTCAGACTGCAGTTGCTGGTCTTGCTCCTATACGTGTTTCGGGCAAGGGCAATCAGTAGCTGAAAATCACACCTTGACAGGTAGAGGGGCAGCCTGTGAGTTTAAGCCTGGGAAACTTGAATCAGGTTGTTTCTGCTCTACAGCTGATGTAAAATAAGGTGTTGTTTCAGCTCTTGTTTCTTGGTCTGAAAGCGTCCGTAAGCTATGGGGGATCGCAGGATTATAGTGAGGCTACAAAAACACTGTGGCAACAAACTGTGGCCAATGAGACAAGTCTGAGCAGTTTTGTCCAGGGCACACTTGCTGACTGATGAACAGCAAGCAAGCAGCAGCAGGCATTGATGCCACAACCACCACCGCCAGCTATAAACGTCACCCCTGTGCATTGTCCTTACCAGCCTGTGTGAGAAACAGGTCCCTAAGGGACAACATCGCTTTCACCGGTGCAAAATCTCACAAGCAAAATGTCAGCTTGCCCACAAGTGCCACTGCCCACCCTTGCTGTCCCTGCCTAATAACCATAAGCATGCAGCTAGTGAGGGACACCGGCTGTGTGACACCGTGCTGCAGTCACTGGTGGGCTCAGAAGGCTGCAGAACCTTTGCGCTTTCACAGGAAACTCTGGTTTGCTTTCCACAGGCTCTTTGGGCCCATCTTCCCCCCACAGCTAGGAGAAACAGTGAGGCTTCCCAGAGGAGCTAGATGTTTGCATGTGCAGCCTCCAAAAGTCACAACTCCTAGCATGAAACAGGGAGGTTTCTTTCCTTACTTCCCATATGCCCTTATCAATGTAAAGAGGACATTCAGCACATTAACTTGGAAAAGAGGAATTCCTAACCCTGCACTAATGGGTGAAGTTTCTTTTGCAAAGCCTATACAGCCATATAGCTCGATTCAAAGAACTCTGTTGACTTCAAAGACCACTGAATAGGGACCATAAGGAAGAATCCAAATGGATGGCAAAGTTGCAGCAGTAAAAATTTAACAGAGAATATTTGTAAAGGCCTAAAACCATGAAGGCATATCTGCAGGCGTTGGAGTGTGAATTGCCTTCAGGCCTTGCTGTGAGCAATAGTGGTTGAAGAGGAAGAGCCTGGAGTCTGGCTGACAGTGTTAGGAGATGCAGATGCCCAGGCTGAAGCACGCAAAGCATTCAGCTGCAGAAACATCTCCAGTAAGCTGCAGTAACCTGGGAGCTCCCACTTTCCACTGCAGTGGGACTCCATGCAATGACACCACCAGGAGCTGTGATGTTGCAGCATGAAAGGCACAAAAGAAAACACCTTCCTTTCCAAGGGATGTGGTCCATTCATGACACCTCCTATAGTAAAAGTAAAGTAAATACATGCTTATAGACTCTGTATGGGGTCAAGTTACCTGCGAGATGTACCAAAGTACCAAAAGATGCCCATCTGTAGGAATTAATCTATATAAAACATATTACCTCTGCCTACCAACCTTGCCTTTCTGTGCCCTCAGACTTTTAGCACAGCTAAAGCGACACCTCTACCAGCAATACTTGGTTACCTTTCAAGACCATAGGTCTATAATGGTTTAGGCTCTTTCCGTGAGGTTTGTTCTTTTCCTGTGCTATCAGTCACACAAGTCATTCAGCACAGCTTAATTTCCTTTTTCAGACAGCCAGTCAGGAAGTAAGAACAATAACAAGTGATGTATATGATACATATGAATTTCCACATCCTTGAAGTAAACAATGTGTAAATGCCGAATAAAAGGGGAAATACGCTCTCTCCATCAATACTGAAGTTTGGAAAGGGCCTGGACAGCGCCCTCCTGCCTTACATTTATTTCCCTAAACTTTCTCCAAATTTCCTGCATATTCATTTCCTAAATGAAGAGGAGCTAACCAAACAGAAGGCAACATTCCATCAATTTACAGAATGGAAATAAAGTCCCAGTAACTGAGAGATGGTCCATGCTTTCATGAAAGGTGCATTGCAGTAATGTAAAAACCAGCTGCTTTATAATGGATGTAGAACCATGGAATGGTTTGGGTTGGAGGCACTTCTTAATGTGTCCTCTGCTACCCAGCTGGTTACAGCAGTAAACAACTGGAGGATTGGTACTCCAGCTAGGGGTTGTTCTTTCTGTTTTAGGAAGGCAATGGGACTGTGCAGAGTCTTAAACTGATGCATACACAGAAGGGGTTTTTGTTTTGTGTGTAGCAAGGATGCAACAGCTCACAGGGACGAGCATGGAAACACCTAGAATTACAAACACTTCCAACAGCGACTTCATTTCTCCAAATGATTCTCCAAATGATTCTCTCCAGAGAGCTTGAACGACACCACAACAACCGCAACAACAGCAACAACGGAGAGAACAAGGCAGAGAGGCAGACTGCATGATTGGGTGCAGAGTAAGAGGACACTCCCCGCCGTCATCCCTTCCACCCTCACATCCTCCCTGCCGCTTTTCCACCACTCCCTCCCTATCCCGGCCGCCGCGTCCCGTCGTTCCCCCGGCGCCCCTCACCGCGAGTCGGGGCTGGGCAGGCACCGGGCGGCCGCGGCCGCTCTCCGCCCGCAGAGCATTTCTGGAGCGCTCTTGCCCCCTGCTGTCCAGCTGCTCTCCCTCCTGCCAGCCCCAGCCCCAGCCCCAGCCCCAGCCCGCCCGGCGAGAACAAGCGCCTATCGCCTCGCTTGAGAAGCGATCAGCCAAAACATAATGATAGTAATAATAATAGCGACTGATCTACCCTTTTACAAAGGGCAATGTGATGTCCGTAGCGCTCTGATGCCTTTATGGCAGTAAATCCACAGCATTTAAGAAAAAAAAATATTGTTTCCAGATGTAACATTTTGTCAAGAATAGGCATTGGCTTCTGTATTATGACTTGCTTTTAAGAGGAAGAGGAGTAATTCCGTAAACACCTTGCAAAGGGAATAATTCGGCTCATCTCACCTGTCAGATGAAAAACTATAATCAAAGTCAGGGAGAGTAAAACAAAAATCTGCTAAGATCTTCATTCCATTCTTATTATACACAGAAACATATCCATACATCAGGAAACAGATGTTCAGAACCTCTGCTGCTGCTTCACCCACCTTCGCCTTTGCTAATGGCACTGACTTTTATTGCTTGTGTTTGCCCGGCGTCTGAGCACCCCAGAGGTGGTGCAGACATGGACCCCACGAGCTCCACATAGGAGGAACCTTATTAAAGGAAAGATCTAACGGGAAAAATGCAGCAGCTGTCCTTAGACACACCATTAAATGTGGCAAACATTGAAGGAAGAAAAGGCACAAATGTAATAATTAAAGAACAAACAAACAACAAAACAAAACTCAGGCACAGAATATGCAGAAAGCAGAACCACCACCAAATCAGCTGAAGAGAAGCACTAAGAATGAGACTTTGTTGCTTTGGAAACCAAGATAAATTGGAAACAGGGACCCAGGAACCCAAAGGATGCTGAGGCGACCAGAGAGGAATGGATGAGCAAAGGCAGTGTCTCAGATGCATCAAATGCTTCCTTGTCAGAAGTATAATCACCAAACCTGGGGTGAGAGCAGAGAGCAGAACACACCAGCTCAGCCCCCTCACAGGCTCTGCAGTAAGTGTGCACTGGAAAGCACAGCTGCAGAGAGTGATGGTTTCATGGCCTGGTAGCTATTGGGCAGGGTTGAAAAGTGAAATGTAAATCTCTCTTCAGTATAACAAATATCCCTGGATAAATAAAAGCTGTGTGGAAAAACAGTGCTGTGAGGTGTAGTCATTAGTTGTTTTTGATTTATTCTTCCTGCCCCGATGTAACAAATATCCCTCTGGATTTAAATGATAATCCTTTTCATCTTGCATCCTGTTCCTGATGGTGGTCAACACCAGCTAAAAGTGAAAGCAAAGCCTGTGAGGATAATGGTGAGAGGATATAACTTCTAATGCTAAAACAGGGAACCTGGCCACAAAATTCATAAGCAGCTCATATGAAAAATGTGCCACGACCTCAGAAACTGCCATCAGCAAATAAGTGCAGAGTCTGATCTGGATTTTCAGATACACAGACAGAGATGGAGTAGGTGGTCTTCCTTCCCTCCTTCCTTAAATTGCTTATTACCACTGAGGAAGCTGAGTCAGGCTGTCCAGAAACATGATAGAGACTGATCACATCAAACATCTGCTAGCAAAGACAGACTAAAATAAGGGAAAACCACAGTCCAAACCCAAAAAGCTTTTAAGGAGATCAATGGGCTGAATGCATGATCCTTCATATAAACAACCAGTTTAGTTTCCAACATCCCTGTCCAGTAAACAAGCAAACAAAATTAGCCCTACCCAAATAACAGTTCTTCTCATGATTACTGAGTGAGGTCTTGGTGACCAGGAGCAAAACAGAAACCATTCGTTCAAGTCTGGCAGTGAATACATCATTTAAAAGAAGCACTTGTGCGAAGTGCCCAGTACCTTATGAAGAGCAAGAGACGTGACCACGCTTCCTGGGAGCTGCTATGCCTGTCCTGAAGGAATCCTTGTTCATTTCCTAACCATGTTATTTCTTCAAGGAAAGAAGTAGAAAACATTTCTTGTTCCAGAGCTAGAACTTGTATTTGTCAGTGTAAGTGCTGTTTGTCAGCTGTAGGCTGTGCTGCTTCTCCCCTGTCCGGCAGCTGTGGTGGGGTTGACCTGAACGCTGCATCCAAAAGCTGCATTAACCTGGGGGGTCTCACAGGAGTGAATCGAGCTGTTGCACATCCCAAGTGACATGAACATCTGAAGGAGCTGATAAAGTAGTTCCGGGATCTGTGGGTCATGCATCAGTGCCTGAGCCCCTCTTGTGCTGGCCAAAACGTCCAGCAGAGATGTGAGGCTGCTCATCCATGGGCAAAACAGACTTGACTTGGGGAAATCAATTTACTACTAATCAATTCAGAGTACGGTAATGTAAAATGAAACAGATCTTAAAAAACTCTTCTCCCCACCCTTCCCTTCTTCCCGGGCTCAACTTCCATTCCTGAAGCACAGGCAGATGGGGTATGGTGTTTGCTATCAGTTCATCACATGTATGGGTAAGTTGTCCCATGCCCCTCCTTCCTCCTCAGAGACAGGACCCCACACTCTTCCCCTGCTCCAGCGGGGGGTCCACCCACAGGAGACAGTCCTCCATGAACTTCTCAACATGGGTCATCCCATGGCCTGAACTGCCCCAGTGCAGGTTCCCTGTGGGGTCGCCAGTCCTGCAGCAAACCCGCTCCAGTGTGGGTGCTCTCTCCATGGGACCACAGGTCCTGCCAGGAGCTGCTCCAGCACCCGCTTCCCATGGGTTCACAGCCCTCTTTGGGCATCCCCTTGCTCCAGCATGGGGTCCTTCATGGGCTGCAGGGGGAGATCTACTCCTCTATGAACCTCCATGGGCTGCAGGGGCACAGCCTGCCTCACCATGAGCTGCAGGGGAATCTCCGCTCTGATGCCTGGAGCACATCCTCCCCTCCTTCTTCACTGACCACAGTGCCTGCAGAGCTGTTTCTCTCACATATTATTACTTCTCTCTGTCTGCAATTGCTCCAGTGCAACAAATCCATCTTGCCCCCCCCCCCCCAATAGGTTATCCACTACCAAGGAGCCTCTGGGATAACATATTTGAGCTTCTGGAGTAACATATTTAAGCCTTGGCTAACAGTGGGTCTACCTTGGAGACCTTTGGAATTGGCTCCACTGGACACAGGGGAAGCTTCCAGCAGCCCCTCACAGAAGCCAGCCCTGTAGTCCTCCCCGTATCTTACCCAGTACAAGATTCATACCAGATACCTCACATTTTTACTCGCCTTTTAGTTGGAAACTTCTCCTCTTTCACAGCTTGGCACGAAAGCTCTTCACTGTTCACTTGGAGGCGCAAAGCAGAAAGAAGCCTTTTCATAAGCCTTGTGGCCAAAGAACCAGAAGCCCAGCCTCAGCATTTCAGTGGATCTTGTATCTTCACTCAGCATATCTGTTTCTAGGTTGCCAATCGCTCCTTTTAAACTATGCAGTAGACAGCAGGGAAAGAGCCCACAGCCATGGCCTCTTCAGGGCAGAGAATGCGAGTGAGTAGTTTATTCTTTTATGTCATGCTCGCTTTTCAGTAAGCTGAGCACGACTTTTCCTTTATTGGGATACTTCATATGTTACATGCACTGTCACGCACATACGTACATTCCAAGGTGTAAAACGTCAAGCAGAAACTTGTGTGTCCCCATAAATTCTGGAAGAAATCCTTTACTGAGTGTTTTTGGTAAAGGGCTTATTTCTCTCACTGGAGGTGGGACCAGTAAAGAGCAACTCCTGCTACTTTCTCCCCCTTCAATAGCTTCCAAGTCTTTTTTCCTACCTTTATTAGCTGAAGCCTTTCCTTTCTCGAGGGATCATTAAACCAGCTGAAGCCATTGAGTCAGCTCTGCACACGGACGACACTTGTGACAGCATCAAGGTCTGCAGAGGCCCAGTGGGTTATCTTGTTACAGCAAAAGCCATTGGTATAAGCAAGCAATTTTCTTTATATCCAGAAACGGCTTTCCTGTGTTAGTGTGGGAAGTCAGTGTCAGGTGTCTGATATAATTACTGAAGGCTGCTGTGGCCTGCCATGGATATGTTATCCTCCCACCTGGTTTGCAATGACTCTTTTGCCCTCGTTCCCTGCAAAATGGAGAGCTCTTGTTCAATAAATAGGAGGCTGGATCTCTTGAGGGAAGATACATCCCTCATCTCGTGTTTAGTGTTAAGCAAGCAGGTCTGGGTGCTGAAGGGAGGGAAGCACATGCAGGTTCTGTTTCAGTGCAAGGATTGAGGAGGGGCACGCAGTCATACAGAAGATAAACCTATAAATAGGACTTGTGAACACAGGGGGAAAAATAATTAAGATCTGTCATTCTTCTTTAAGATGCCATTGTGTGTGTTCAAAAGGGATGAACCATATATTTTTTATGATGTGGAAGATCCTCCGTTGGTGACATTACAACAGAATTAGGCTAGCCCAGGAGTTAGCAATGTGTAAGGTAAAAGAAGAGAGTTAATTGCTTCACAAGCCAAAAGCACCATCTGTAAACAGTTTTGTGTTTCACAGGAAAGAGGGGGTGGTGTGCAATCAGTTGGATGAACTGGAGATTTCAGTTTGACAGGAAGAGTGGCCACTTAGACCAAAGGAAGGGGGGAAGTCCTAGACTTGGGAACCCAGAGGTACTGCTCCCACATGGCCCATTTTCTGAAGCAGCAGAGATGACCTCAAGTGCAGAACAGTGACTGCAATCAGACAGCTTCTTTCCACTTCCCAGATAGTCCTGTGTGTCACTGTATTGCTTGCTTTTAACCTCAAACCTCTTCTGTGTTTAAGGATCCCTTCCCCCGCTTTATTACTTTTGCTGTCAAGCTATATTCCTAAACATTAATCTATTACACAATCTGTAGTTCCCTCAAACACACTTAAATCACCTGAAAGCATTCAAGGAGAAATCTGAATTCTTCTTAGCACTATTTTACTGTACCTTTAGCTACATTTTACCCCATTCTAGGAAGCACCCCTGACCATCATCACTCCTTTTTTGCTAACTTCCCTTTTATCACTGTTACCTGAGGCAATCCAGTTTGGCTTCTGCCCTGACTGGGTGGTGTGGCGGCAGGGTTAACCCATTTCCCAATCAAGCTTGATAGAGCAGACCCTCCTCTTGCAGCTTTTCCTTGATAAATTAGCCTGTTAAAGAAAAATAAGCGAATCTGTTTTAGCAGCCAGCATATGAATTTGGGGTTACCAAGACACACACATGGGACTCACTCCCTTTCAAGTGGAAGCGATGAAGATGCTGATGGAAGAAGATGCATGGGTCCAGCTGTGCAGGAAGAGTCTCAGCTTTACAGGAGGGAGCCCAAAATGGATTTAGACATTACCCTCTCTTGATAGCTGCATGACCCAGGCTCCAGAAATGGCTTTTGCATTGATTCAGTACTTGTGTAAATTACAGAGCCTGTTTTGGGAGCAAAACCAAGCAAACAGTTCTCTCCTGCTCATCTGAATATCTGAACTGCTAGGTTGGAAAGTCACATTTACCTTTGTACTGCTTTCTTCTGTCTTCACTCAGGATGCTCCGGGGTAGATAGGATCCTATTTGACTTCACAGTGAGGCAACAAACTGTTTCCCATCATTTCTGCATCAGCACAGTAATCAGAAAAAGGCTACTGCAAGTTCTAAACAAGCTTAAAATCATGATGCTTATTTTAAAGGTATCTCAGCGTCTGACGATGCAGATCATCAGATCTGCACTCCACTTACAAACACTTTTTCATATGTTGATTGGTTCTCCTGCCATATATACTGTGCAATATGGGAAAAAAGAGTTCATGGAAAAAGCCAAGAGACAGATGCATGCTGTGTTTGAAAGGCTTTACAACTTTCTGACCCACAATCATATTATCTGTATGAGCACAGTGATGTGTAACGCTATAGGGACCAGTGTTATGGCTATGTTTGTGGTAGTACTTGCTGATAATGGGTCTGCCCTTGAAGACACATCCTTCAAGGCTCCATAGGGGCTGTTCCCAGCTAGGTCAGAATTTCAGGCTGAGTACCTTTTGGGCTGGGTGCTCTAGCTTTTATGGATCTCCTTGGGTTTATGCTTGTGAATGATTTTGAATGCATGCATGAGTGAGGGTGCACAGCAAGAAATGAGGTAAAATCAGAGAAAGAGAGACAGGAGAATCTGAGATGGTGTCACAGCTTGCAATTGATTAAAACAGAATGGCTTAGGGGAAAAAAAGTCTCCTAAAAGCCTAGTACTTGGTGATTTTGCCCCACTGGTGAACCTAAGTAGTGTGCTGTTTTCATATGTAGAGATTTTCTGTCATTTATACCAGTAAGAGGTAGCTGATTTCTTAAATATCTCATCCTCAAAGACTGCCAAATACATGGACAAATTGTCCTGGCAGCTGCAAAAAGCTTCCCAAAAAGCAGCAGAATGTTTTCTTCTCAATATCCTCATTTTAAGGGGTCTATCACAGTGACCAACTTCTATCACCCTCCAGTGCTATTTCCTAGCTGCTAAGCACCAACAAGGCATGGGCTGGGAGGGGAGAGTCAAGGAAGTGAGGACCAAAGACATAGGGGTACATGCAGCTGCCTCCTCACCAACACAGCTGGCTGCTCTCCTGCTGAAAATCCTTCGGTATCTTCATATCCTGCCTCACACTACTGTGTGGTGGAAAGCATGGCAACGAGTCTCAGATGGGTACACATTGTGATGGTAGATTGGAACAGAGGGGATGAATTCATCTTCACATACTGGAAAGTTGTTTTATTTTTCCCTTCTCATCCCAGTTTTCTCTTCCTCTCCATGTCCTGCAAGAAGTCTGAGATGCTTGTTGGCAACATCTCCTGCCTTCCCCCTGCAGTGAATCACCATCTCTCAAGTACAGCAACAGATGCTGACTCTTCTGCCTGATTGTTTAGGGAAGATGCTGTGTTTGGAGACAGAAAGCTCATCTCCACCTGGAGAGACGTGAAAGCCCTTCTGAAGGGATGATGAAGAGCAACACTTGGGATCTGTAGCTCACTGCCATAGGGCTCTATCACAACTAAGTCAAAGTTACCTTCAAGAGCATGTTGTAAAAAAACCCACAAATTGAGCATCAGTCACAGATGATGAATCAGCTTAACACTGGGATCACAAAGGGGGTTATTTCCATGGGGGTTCAGTTCACTTTCGTTCTTCTCCTGACTTTGCAACCAGTCCTACTGATGCGGTAGGGTGAAGTTGTGATTGCTGGAAATAAAACTGGTCCTTCCTGCAAGTGTCCTGTGCCGGCTTGGGATGGGCTTTTGGGGTCCATGCTGATTACAGGGAGTCACACTCCCACAATTTTACATGCCTTATGGATGCCTACATATGCATGAACTGATCTGATGCAGCATATCAGAAGCTAGTTAATCCGAACAGCTGAACTGTGTGACAATAGCTCACACAGGAGGTAAACACAGGATAGGCACGTAAAACACCTGCAGACATCTACTTTTGAGAATCCACGCAACTGTCTTTTAAAGCATTTACAGGAGCTGACTGTCTCAAAGTGTATTTGTAATTGGGAGCTTTTTGGTAGAGATTCTCCTTAACCTCAGAGCCCAGAAAACACAGCATCACAAGTGGTTTCTGGAACTGTTGTTTTTTCTTGATGGTCCCCAGGGTACATGAAAGAACTCGTATGTTGTTTTCCCCCAAGCTAGTGGCAGACATTAGAAAATTGAATTTAACATTCCAATGTGCCAGGCATAAATATACTTTGCATATCTCACAACAAACCTAAATGAAAGGAATTTCTGAGAAGGCAGATAGCCACTTTTCAATTATATGTGACAAATGTGGCATTTTTGATAGCCTTGTCAGTAAAAAGCAAGAGCTGGAAATGCCAAGCTGTTCAGTGAAGCAGGATCAACATTCCTAATACTTCATGAGATCACTAATAGCTTCTGCATCTTCCAAGACAATAAGCCTTGATTGTTCCTCTGGATGCATTCCTCCAAACTTCATCCCACTAATTGCAATCTTTCAGAGCTTATACATGTAAATAATAACAGGATCTGTAAGCATAGGGACTTTGAAAGGAATGTCCCATTACCTTAACATTGTCAGATTGTGGCAAAGCTGTTTACAAAGTATACAAGCCACAAATCAAAGGAATCAGATGTACTCTTACTTTCTTTGAGCAACCTGGCACAGAAAAGATGAAATTACATTTGTGCTCTTTACTATTCAAGGTGACGAGTGATGTGTGGGTGATGGTGCATCTCTGAAAGTAAAATACTGAAACATAAAGGTTTTCAGAGGCCTAAGAGTCATGTCCCTCCTTCACAAAATTATAGGCAGCTGGACCGGAGATAAAAGCAGAGGTCGTCTATTGCAGACATGTCTTAGAATGCTGCGAACTCAGATTTTTATCCCTGTATTTAACTTTCCCTTCAGTGATTTAACACTGCAAATAAAACCAGTTAAAGATCATCCACAAGCACAGACATATAAAAGAGCCAGCACTGTAACAAAAGGATCTCTCCAAAGAATTAAACAGCAAGAATGTTCATTTAAAGTTTTCAAGAGATTCTTCCATTTCCATGTGTTTCATTTAAGACAGCTGGGAAATGCATCAAACACAGTACCCAGGCCTTGAGACATAAAAAGAGATTAGACACATTTCAAACTTGTTCTCAAATTATTCTGGATAACTTGCATTTTGTTGAGAAGGGATGGAATATCTTAAATCAAAGTTATTCTTTACTTAGCAGCACAATAAATGAAATACAGAAATGGTAAGAACAATAAAGCATGCAATTGTATTTCTGCCTCAGTTTTCTCACCACCTTGGGGCAGCCATAGTGTTGGAGATTAGTCATTACGAGAGGGTTCAGGATCCTTCTGGGGTGGCCAGGATCTGTTCCTGAGCTCTGGATGCTTTCCAGCCTAGCTGCGGCTGGGCTTGATGGCTGGCCAGTCTCTGTTGCTTTTGCATGGAAAAGTCCAAGAGTACCTTTGCCAATGTCTTCTTCCTCTCCCTGTCACATTTCCTGGTTCTGTGTGTGAAACTTCATATTGCCATCTCAACAACTTAATTTCTTGCCAGCTTGATGGTCTGTAGGCAGAAAAAAGTATTTGTGTCACAACCGTGCTATTGGGATATGGCACACAGTTACAAAGACGAATGGTGCTGCATCTGGGAGAAATAGAGCACACTTCTGTTAGCATCTGCATTAAAAAATTATGGCTATTTCTTAGTTTACCACCTGCAATCTGTGCACTGTACTTACACAGGCTTGCAAAACTCTCAGCAGATTCCTCCTGCTGAAAGTTCCTACCCCAAATATGTTTAACATGAACCATCTTTACACTATCTGACTAAGGAGTTAGGAGGCATAGTTTCATGTATATAGTCTATGTTTTGATGGCTTCATTAGAGGAAAATAAAAAGCCCTGCATAATATCTTTAATGTTTTTAACAACAAACCCCTTGCCTCTGCAGAGGGCCTTTGCATATGGTTCTCAAGTATCGTACAAATACCAAGTTTCACAACTTTCTGTAGAACTCTTCCTTGCAGAAAGGAAACAGAGAAGTGAGAAAGCCATGTGGCAAGCTAGTGAGCAAAGAATGAGCCCCTGGTCCAGGAGTCCTGGTAAGCAGTTCTATGCAGTTACCACCAGACAATATACTGATTGTACAGAAAATTAACAGTGTAAAAAAGAGCAGCTTTCTCAGTATCATTCATATTGCCCCTGGAGATACATCACTGTAGGCTGCACTGATCGAAAGCTGTAGCAAAACTCGTGTTGCAGACAGGTCTTCACAAGGTTTGCAGGGGGAACCTGTATCTTGCGAAGACATAGCCCACTGGCAAACATACCCAATACTCTCTTGGGGACCAATCACTCTTCCAGTCAGCCTAACCTACCCCTCATAACCACTGAGACAGACACCAGGGCTCCCTGCTCCCCTCTGGCTTACTGAATTAGTTAGTACCTGGCCTTGTTGTATCATGTGGCTTCATTAGCTACTGCAACAACGTGGGACAAAAATTACTAGGTTAAGTTAACAAAGAGCAATTCTTCCCAACAATAAATTTAATATTCACAGTCTTTGTGAAAATAAAGTAATGACCAAAATAAGCAATGCTCCGTGTCAGCTTTGTTTATGGTAAGCTGCAATTCCTTCATAATCCTTCTTGGTACCTGAACAACAGCGAGAATCACTGGCTCTCCTCAACTTACTTGCACAGAAATTGTCAGCAGGATCTAATTATCTGAATGAAATGCACTTTCAGTGATGCACGCTTTCTCATCTGCACAATAGTTGAGCTCGGCATTCTTATTATTGCAGTTATGAGTTTGCACATTTCATTCTTTTCCTGGAAGAGGTATTCAGATGTACTTAGCCCTTGTATGACTAAGCTGAAGCAAATCAAGCCTTGGATGAAAAGGCTGAGAACTGGTAGTGCTGGGTGAAGGGTTTCTTGCAATTCCTCAATTGGCTCAAAGGCTTTGTTCTTCAGAAACATGCTGAGTTCTGGTTCTGCAACCCTCTGACCAGGCAGCCTGTATCCCAGTGTTAGTCTTACACATTTCTGCAGGGAATGGCTTAGTGTTTTTCACCTGAAAGAAATGTGGTTGTGGAACTGTGCTAAAAAGGACACGTGGGACACAGAGTACCACAAACCCCAAAAGCACACAGATCTTTCTCCTACCCTTGGGCAGGGTCAGCTCTCTATTGATAGGTCCAGAAGATATGCAGTAACTTTTATGTGTCCTCTGCTAATGCCAGTGCTGAGCAAAGAGTCTGATCAGTTACGGCAGGAAAGTTTCTACAGGGAGTTTAAAGAAGTAACTGAGACAACCAGAGAGCCAAAAATTATACAGGAAGTAAAACAGCAGGAGAATGGTAAGGAGGGGATGTGTGTGCCTTCATGCCTGAAACAATTGCGACAGGATTACTCAGACACTTATTTCTAGATAGCGAGATGATTTCAGCTGATCTCTGCTTGTCCTTCTGGCTGTCCTGCTGATGCTTATGGCATCTTTAGCCCTCTGGCCTGTACTGTGCTCAGCAATTTTACACTGGGGACAGGCAGACACCATGCTTATTTGTTTCTTTATAACTCCAACCAGAGAGCCTCTCCCCTCCAACGTGCTGCTACCAGCCCCCCAGGAGTGGCAATGCTACTGAGCTTTGATGTGACTTTTCAATCCTGACTAGGAAGTGGGATGTAAAACATTCCTTTTCACCATTCATCTGATCCTCTTAGACTTCTTGCAGAATGAGAAGTAGCTTTCCTTCTCCAGCCCTCATGTTAGAGAGTATCCATAACTTCCTCCTCAAGGGCACAGGCTGGAGAACAAGATATGAGTCTTCCAAACATCCTCCTGTGTGTGTTTTAACTCCCTTCGATTCATAGATGCATGTAGCTGCTGAGGATGAAGGTTTGTGATCTACGTGTATCTCAACCCTAGGTGGAAGTGACGAATACAGAGGCTCAGTTAGGGCAAAAAATGCTCTGGGGAATAAATGTAAGCTGAATAGCACTTGGAAAAGGGCAAGGTATAGAAATAGCCTGACAATTCAGGTGTCCATTCCATCTAAATTAATCTGTATCATCTGCCATGAAAACACAGCTCATGTTGCTTCAACAAATGGATGAAAACACGAATCTTGCAGGGCTTAGTTAGATGGTGACACTGAAGATCACTGGGAATTTTAGCACTGATACCGAATGCACAGAAGATGCTGATTTTCAATATCATGGCTTTATTCTGCATATTCTCCTTGAATGGACTGTCAGTAGCGGTGAAAGCACATGAAAGTGCCTGGAGTCTGAAGATTAGGCAGTGGCTATACTGTGTAACGTAGTTACAGTACTTCATTTGAGTTTATTCTCTAGCACTTCACTCAGCAAGAGAATTGCTGACTGATCCTTTCTACCTCAAGTTCTCTTGGATGGAAAAGGATGCTTCAGAAAATCTGACAATTCCTATGGTACTCCAAATATCAAAGATCAAGGATTATGTATTATAGCAAGTGATTAAATACTGGAGATGAGAGACAAAGTTAAATATTACATTCTCCCCCCTCCTTGATTGCCTGTGACCTCCCAGAAATGGTTATTACCCTTCAAATAGGTTGCGGTTTTATTCTGCAGCACCAGTGCCACTCTTCTACCTCCCATATTAAACCGCTTAAGATCATATACAGCCCTTGAGCTTTGATACTTGTTCTGAGAAGTGCCAATGGATGTGCTAGTGATTTTGATGAGGTGAGATATATTGCAGTCAGTTCCCAAGAAGCATTGTCTATCAAAGCAATTTTGGTGCTTGGAGGTATAAGCCAGATAACTGAAATGTAATGCCTCACTGTGCACAGTACTGTACCAATCAGCTTGAAGTAACTTCTTACTTTTTCTTCAAGCTGTGAAAGTGTTGAGTGCCGTTGTATTGGTCTTTCTCCTCCAGCTACTGGGAGACATTACAGAACTGTCACTTGTTTCAGCTAGCAATTACTCTCTGTCATTTTTTAATTCTGATTGGAAACAGAAAGCATGTCAAATGCTCTCCTCATTTTTTCCTAAGTGTGGAAGATCTCAAGCAAAAACCCAGCTCCTGCTGTGGACAATACAGGGCACATTATAACATTTTAAGGCACCAGAACTAATGCTGCTGTGCCCATTTGTGTCAGCCCTGATCCAGAGAGAGCACCTGGGCATCTGCTAAACTTCAAGCACATGTTGAAGCCTACATCCCTTTTACTATGTGCTGCCCTAAGCCAGCACCCTGCTCCTGGGGGTGGGCTTGGTGCGCTGCAAGGTGGTTTGGGACTCTCCCTGTCCACGCCACTGCCCATTTCCTAGGCACATCTCTGCACACTGTGCTGGCAGCTTGCAAGGTCTGCTCATGGCTGGGCAGGCGGGCTGTGAGCACTCACTGTCCCCAGCCACCCATGACCCCTTGTACAGGCGGCTGGAGACAGATCCAGGGTCACAGGGATGGACGAAGCAGTGACCAGATTGATTTTGCTGTTCGATTTCAATTAAGGTGGTGCTAGAGTGTTTCCTTTGCTCATAAAAAAAGAGAGTAGCTGACCAGGGAGACGGAAGCAGACAGACCCCTTGGGGGAAAGGCCCACGCAGGAGCCTGGGGCATGCGGGCTTGGCTTTCTCCCCTATCGGGACTGACCCCAGCAGTGATCACCACTTCAGGCACTGCAGACTGATGCTCTGGAGTAAGCCTCCAACAGATGCCTCCTGCCCTTCAAGGCCAGCTCTCACTCCTAGCATCTCGAAGAGCATCCATCACTACGGCTGAGATCCATGTGCCCAGTGCATGGGGTCACCCACTGCAGGGTGCTGCATGGGGACCCATTCTCCTGTCCATGAGTCTGCAGAGGCACCGGTGAGGGTTCTGGCCGGGTGCTCCCTGCTCCCTAAAACCAAAGCTACCGAGATTCGCTCTGCGCTACTGCATTCCTCCCGAGCCCAATAGATGGCAACATTATCCTAGAGATTGGCTCAGCTCTGGCTCTGGGAGACTGAGAAAGCTTTCGCTCATCAAAATGCACTGCACTGTCCTACACAGAGTTAAAAGAAAAATTTGAAGGAAATTATTCTGGCTTTTGGTACTGAAAAAACTGCCCTGAATCTGATCAGGATTGCTTTGAAGCCGGGTAAAGCAGTTTTCTTTTGAATATGTCATTTATTAGTTTATCAGTTCTGGAGGTATTAATCCTCAGTCTGAATTATAGATTCAGTTTTCAACCAGAAAGTCTGGCATTACACAAGGATCCCGACCATTTTAAGCTATGCATGATTCTCGTTCCCACAAATAGCAACCAGAGGGGTAAGCATGGCAGGAAGGTGTTTTGGGGGGAACTGCTTCCTTAGTCCTTTACCTCCCTACTCCCCTTCATTTTCCCCCCAAAATTTGTGAACCTGCCTTTGCAGTGCCCAGCCATTGTGTCTTTCATTTTCAAGAAATATTCTGAGGCAAGTACAAGGGCATTGTGAAAAGCAAGTGTGAACCAGCCACAAAAACAGCATCTGAGGCAGCACAAGGCAAAGCATGCAAAAAGGTGAGAAATCCATGAAAAGCCCAAGACAGTAAGCCAAAGGCTTGCAGGGCAGTGCAAGAGCTGAAGACAAAGTGTCCCAGTAGGCTCACAGGAGAGGGGCCAGGTTAAAGGGATGAATGTGAGGTGCCAAGATGTGGGAGGTACAGAGAGGCCATTTAAGTTGTGTGCCAGATTGACTCGAAGGCTCTTGTGTACATACCCGGTTTTATCTGAAGCAGTTAACCATAGAGTATGTGACTTGAAAGCATTAGTAGCAGAACTATAGGACGTGTACATGCTTTTAATACAAGGTTTGTTTAGTACTCACTGAAAGGTCCCTCACTCAAAGCTGTTTTCTAGGGAGTGCAAACACATAGCTGAGATTTGTCCGTGTGCGTGCCTCACGTGCAGGAAATGATGCAAAGTGATCCACCATTTTAGCTGTGGTAGCTCATGTACCCTGTAGCAAGGAGATCCTATTGGTAAAATTGCCATTTGGTGCCTAGAAGAAATGAATTAAGAAGTTTGGTTATTTGTACTTGATAAAATTTTAAAGTGCCCACGCTAAATCCCAAGATTTAATGCTATTAATACAATGTCATCCTCTTTTTTTTAAATTTTACTTTCTGTAGCTTCTTATCTTTCAGTGTAATTTACTTAATAAAGCTCATAAGTTCGGCAGTAATATCAACTTTGCCTTGAGCTAAATAAGAAGGAATCCAGTAGAACTATGATAAATTTGACATGATTAATTTTTTAGCTTGCTTTTGCTCTTTCTTTTTGTCTTTTGAAAATAAGGGCCCTGTTGTAGGGTGAGTTTAATTGCGTTTTCCAACACCACACATCCTGCAGCTTGTGTTGTGACCTTTAAGGGAGGAGCAGGGACCTCACTGCCATTCAGCTGGACAAGGTCACTTCAACCTTTGAAGAAAACGAGATGGTTTTTACCCTACCGCAATAGGTCTGCAGCCGCCTGTGTGAATGTCTTGCCCTTGTGTTCACTTCTGAGCTCCTCAAGATGCACTGGCTGAGGTTCCCGGCAGACACACACTGCAAAATCCACTCATTGCATAATGTTGCCCCTGAGGAAAATTCAAAACAGGAGAAGTAAATACCAGTGAAGGGAACAGTACCACTCTTACATGCCTTGATAATGGTAATTCAAAGTACATTCCAAGTGCTGGTAGCAAAGATGAAAGCAAACTTCATTTAGGTCTGTGAAACAGCTGTAAGTGTTGATTGCTGACACAAAGAATGCATTCCTATATAAATATTTGATCTTGCAAACTTCTGTAATGCTATGAACAAATCTTTCCTGATGAATGATGACTCAGAACAGAGCTTTTCACTTGGCATTTGATAATTCATTTCAATTGCACAGGAAATAATTGTTCTATTCAAGCATACTGGGATGTACTTAGTCTGTCCCTAATGAGTACATTAGAACAGGCAACTCATCCCTGTCTGGTTTTAGCACAGGCCACAAACTTTATGACTGACTCATTATTCAGTCACCTCTGTGTCCTAAAGAATAAAATTCCAATGAGCTGCAGTGGTTTAATAACAGTGTTTTTCCTTTTTATAAAACACTCGGGTATTCACTGATTTGTTGGAGGAATCAGGGAACCTTTCAGAATACTATTGGTGAACCTTGTGTTGTATTCTCTCTCTTTTGCTTGAAAGGGTTCAAACCAGAGCAATATAATGTATTATTTGATTGCGGAACAGTCTGACTGAAGGAAAATGAACTAGTTCAATTTTGTCTACAGTCAGAATACATCCTAAATAAATGTTTCAAACACAGGCAGAGTTTTCAAAGAGAAGTGGATGACTCAGCAGAACACATCATACTAGCACCAGGCATGCTGGTATCGCCTAAGAGACTGCAGAGACCCTTTAGCATTGCTATTAAGTACACCCGAGTCACCAACAGTGTCAAAGGATGTGTATCACCTGCCTAAGAAATTGCTCTGCTGCATTGGTGACCCCTATCTCACTCAGAGAAGGAGAGGTGTTAGATTTCCAAAGTGTTCTTTTTGGTTTTGCTTCCACTAGGAGAGACACAACTAAACCCTTCAGGTCACCCTGTTTGCTGGGGCACGAAGGTGTAGTGAAAGCGCAGATCAGCCCTTGCTAAAACTGTCAGGTTTCAGAAAATGGTTCGGCCTGTTTCTAAACCCTACAAAATAGCAGGGGAAAATCTGGTAGATGCTGGTGGATGTATTATACAGCGTGGAACACTTGTGTACTTAATTCTCACTGGGGCAGTCTCACTGTCTTCAGGGAAGGTGAATGAACATAGCGAAGTGTCTCTATAGTAATGAAAGAACACTCATTGTGCCACTGGAGATTGAAGCTGCATGGCCCCGTGGGTAATAAATTGCTACTATTCAGGCTCATGAGAGCATCAAGGAAAGCTGATGCAGAGTGCTGTAATGACCATTATAACTGACTGCAGTGAAAAGACTGTTATTTAAGTACATTTCAAAATGTACGGTAAATTGGGCAAAGGTACAGCTGTGCTTATGTGCTGAGATAGCCTCCGGTTTTATTCAGTCTGACAGACTTTGCTCTTTGAATTTCAGTTTCATCTGTGTGAGCTGAATGCTCTTAGTTTTTATGGCCCTTGTTTGTAAGGGAGGTGGGAAAGCCAGGCCGAACTGGTTGTGTTGACAGAGGCTCCAGCTGGTCAGCACAAGCTTTGAGTGAAGGCAAGGTAGTGCAAGGTCCAGCCACCACTTGGCATTGCAGAGTTGCCATTCTCCCAAAACACGTACTTGCAGTGATTCAGAGTAAATATGAGAAGGATCTTCGAGATAAAGTGACAACACTTTACAGACAATTATGTTGCCACAGAGAACCAAGAGTTTTGCTTTATACAACCACCTGGACCAGAGAGTACAGACTTTCCTCCCCGCTGCGTGTAAGAGAGGTTTGTTTGATTCATCTCTACTCCTAACCCACTTTGTAGGATACTTGGTTTACAGAACCATTTGAGTGCTCACATTTGTTTGAAAATAAGGGAGGGCAAGCATATGTATTTGCTGTGCTATATGGACTGGGAAATTTATGGCATACTGTCAGTCAGATACATCCTTGCTTTGGGATTTCCAGCTTGAGGTAGGTCAAAAGTTCTCATCTTACTTTTTTTTGGCTGTGTACTTCATGGCTGACTTTACCTTTTGGCTGTTTGGGTGTTTTGGGCATAGTTGGACCTTTTTTTAAGGGTATAAAGGTGATGTGGTTTTTTTCTTTTTTTTTTTCTGAAAGACATTGCGGAGTCCTACAATATGCACATTTAAATCCATTTATCACCTAACAGGTACATTGTGATTGAGTATTTGAGACAAGCAACTCACAGTAAGCAAGCTGCCAGCAACATCTGGGCAGCTAGCACAGCAACAAATCATCTGTGTGAGCTTCATGTTCAGCACATGGGGTCAGACATGCACTTCCCAGGAATCAACTAATCCCCAATTCGTTTGAAGCATAGTAAATGAAGGTGGACATCTTAGCTAACAAATTACCTACGGAGAAAATAAAGCAGACAAATTACAGTAACTGTTTATATTTGTGACCTTCCTAGAGAATAAAATGACTGAGTTAGGATTGAAGAATTATTGCATCGGTGTTTGCTGACACAATTTGGTTGTTGAATACATTTGCAGTGATTGGTGGTAATCACTCCAGTCTTTGTCAGGCAAAATGGAGACTTCTTGAATGAAGCCAATGAAAGCTTAGTGGAAAGACACCTCTTAATGCCAATGAAAGCTTAGTGGAAAGGCACATCTTAATGCCAATGAAAACTTAGTGGAAAGACATGTCTTAAAGAGCAGTTTACTAAGGAGGGGCTATGTGGTCTGCATGAAGCTTGAGGCGAGGACATCATCCAAATACTGATTGTGTCCAGAGCACTACCAAATAGCCATCAAGAAAAAGGAATGAACTGAAAGTTTTTCCTCCCCATTTCTTGAGTTTCCAAAGATTATGGAGAAGCCACATAGAAGTAGCTCATTAACTCTCAGCCTCTTGCTTTTTCTTCTTCTTTATATCTGTGACTAACAAGATCACTTACGTCACCCGTCAGATGATTAAAGTTGACTGGCATTTATTAATAAGTCAATTTCCTTATTAATGTTGGAGCTGGTATACTTTGTAATTCTACAAAGTTCTTTTTTCACATGCCTGCAAACATTGTCAACTATTTACTTCTCAGTGTATCATCATCTCTGCAGTATTCCTGAATCCACACTGGGCATGAAATGTGTATAAATGGGGATATGACCAAGCATTTCTCTTTCTGTGTCAGCATTCTGCTGCATTTGTTTGATTCTTTGTCTATTTATGACCCTTTTTGAAACTATGCCAGAGTGTGAGAGCTGAATGTCTTGAAGCAGCTGAGAGCACTTGTGTTTAGACATGAAGTTAAAGATCAGAAGTTTTGAGGAGTGACAGCTGTAGAGTAAGCAGGTGCTAAACGCTGTCAGGCTGCCCAGATTAGGCTCATTCAGGTAGATAGCTGGAAATAGTAGCGCACTCAAATGAAACAGTTGTTTGGTGTTTGCACTGAACAAAAATCTCTCTCATCTTTAGTCATTCCCAGCTTACAAAAAAAAAAGTCCCTTTATTCCTATTCAAGAATATCTCTGTCAATTGGAAGCTTTTCCTTTTGGAAAAACACTCAATTTGGAGTGTTCAGTTCTTGCATTACCCAATTTGCCCAATGGTTGCTGATTCTTCAGGTTTTTTTACTGGCTCATACTGTTCAAAATGCCTAGTGCTCCCATTCCATCAGTTTCGGGTGGGCCAAAATCTATTTGTATGGTATTTTGACATTAACTTTGACACCTGACAGCTTGTGAACACATACAGTGACTATGCTGCTGGGTAGGAGCATGATTAAGCAAAAAAGAAAGTCACAAGGGAAGGGAAAGAATAAATACAGTTAAATGTATTGCCAATATTCTGTGGCATTAAGATTTCAGAGCTATGAGGAGTTTATGTCAATGTTTCCTGAATTGCATTGGGTTTGCCTCTAAAATGGCGATAACAAAATAAAACCCCTTATTTGTGGTCTCAAGTCAGCCAGGGACTTGCAGTTGGCTGTCACACTAAACCAGACAGGTGGCCATTGACTTCAGCAGGATCTCCATCAGCCATACAGGCTGTCCACACATCCCTCCCTGTGAAAGCAGGTTCCTTTGAACAGCCTTTGTCCTTGAGACTCTCAGACCCATGAAGGACTTAAATTCTAAATGGATCAAAATTAGTTGTGCTTGTTTTAAGGAAGGAGACGAACCTTTGAATTGCACGGGCTTGAATCATTTCACTGAAAACAAAGAGACTCGCTGAGGGTTTTACTTTGCTGCTGCTGAAGTAACGGAAAACTGGATCTGGGTCTGAAGATTACAGATTCAGGCATCACTAGCACTGAGTGAAAGCTAAAAAGCTGTATGTGTGGAAATCTTGAAGATGCATTTATACCAACTACCAAAGAGTGCTGTGGGCATTTCACTTTGATCTTCCCCTTTGGAAGTGCACACCTCCTTCCTGTAGAGAACTGGGCAGACAGCACTTGGGTTAAATATCTAATCTCAGCTAGTGTTAACAGTGTTAACAAGCCTCCACTTCTCATGCAAACCTCTATTCTTTGCTATGTTTGTCCTAAGCGAAGGAAGGCACGCAGCTAGGAGAATGACACCTTTCTGAAGAGGGCACATGAACTGAGTGGGTCCCCTGTTAGGACACATGACACAGCGATGCTCCCATCCTCAGCTGCAGCCATCTGGTCTGCTCTGAAACTTCAGCAGAAGCACATTGGCACAAGGCTGACTTCCAGATGAGGGGCTGAGCACAGGAAGCAAATACAACTACCACTGGTTTCAAAGGCTGGTAGACTGAAAGGTCCAGAAGGCTAAGGTGATAGTCATGCACGGGTCATTCAGACCAGGCAGGGTCACATGCTGTTGATTCAAAACAAGGATGTTACATGCCAAGACTACTCATGTCATTTTTTCCAAGCACGGTCAGCAGTGAAGACTGCAAAACTCTGAAAAGTAGAACCTTGGTCAGCAGATGCGAGGCATGAAAGTGAGGCACAGTTTGGGATGAGGCAGCATATTCCTGAAACTGTCACTGCTCATGATTTGACAGCGTTACAAAGGAAACCATTTGCCCAGTTTTGAAATATGCATTCGAACGTCTGTTCCATTAAACACACATCAGTATGTTGCCACCTGTTCTAGTCATGCTTGATGATGAATGGAATGCAGAGATAATACACCTGCCTGGCCTTGTAAATGTTCTGCAGGGAAAAATCAAAATTAGGTAATGTAAGTCAAATTTGGATGGATAGTCCTGTTACAGCCAATGCGAAATCCAGGGCCCTTAATTACTTTGTTGGCTGAATTGGAAACCCTTCAAATAATGGGGGGGGGGGGGGGGAGAAGGGGAATAAAGCTTCCTGACAGCTAAGAGCCAAGGAATACAATTCTGTCGCAAGGTCCATCAGCTACCCACAGATGACAGCAAATCCCCATGTAGATCAATCAGAGAGGCAGTAGAAAATGAAAGTAATGGTTGGCACACGCTATCACGCTATTTAAAGATGTTAAAGCTAATGTTGCCATGACTTAAAGATAAAGCAAGCAAGGCTGCCATCGAGATCTCACTGAAATTAGTAGGAGTCTTCCATTTCCCTTGCAGGACTGTGGAGCAGGCCTTGATGTAGCTATTACAAGAGAAAAGAATCAGGAAAAGACACCAATTAAGGCCAGGAAAGGGGTTAACTTTAAGCATGTACTAATGCCTTTGCCATATGTGCTTAAGTACTTTGAACACCAGCTTATTTTCTGGCTAAAAGCTGGGATTCTTCTAATAGCTTCCAAAAAGTTTTGTCTGGGGGAATCTCACTCTTGCACCCATGCGAAGCAGATGCAGGCTTACGATGTGTTTTAAACTTGGGGGGGGGGGGGGGAATTTCTGCCTAGGAAGTTTTCCTGCCTAAATATTTAAGAAATTGAAGCTGTGGGTGTCTCTGCTAGAATGACTGTGAAGTGTTGTAAATCAGCAAGAGATGAGAGGATAATATGCACCTCTCACGCACTGATTTCTGCCTGTTGGGCTCTTACACAGTGTTGACTCTGTGAAGAATCACTGCCAAATGAGTTTCCTCCAAACAGGCTCTTGGACTGTTGTCCCACCATGGCATTTCATTACCCATCATGTTGAAAGAGAGATGAATCATTGCAAGGGCTCACTGTGCTTCCAGATTTCCTAGTTTATTAGGCTTGCATATGGCTTTCTGAGGTAGGAGCTTTGTGAAACTTGGAAGCACCTCTTCCTTCTTTCTTTAGAGAAACAAGTATTTACAGCCATGCAGCCTGCATGTCAGTTGGCCATTTGCTGGTCCTTAATCAACTTGCAGTTACAAAGAGCACCTATTTGACACAGACCAGGTGCATGCTATATAGCAGATAGCTCAAATGCTTTGTATTTTGTATTTATCATATTTACACAGCACATAACCCACATGAGAAACAGCAAATGCAAGTGAATCAAGGCTGGGAAGAAAGAGTCAGGTTTTATAACTAGTTAATACTCCTTTTGCAAGCTTCTCCCATGAACAAGCTGTCACAGGGCTACAAGATACTAGGATCAGGACTCCAGGTATTTCATCAAGGAGCCGTACTGGTGTGACCAGAATCTGGTTGTGAGCCATGTCACTGAAATCCAGATACTGATGCAACTTCCTCTGAAGTTCAAGGATCATCAGTCCTGGATTCAGTACATTATTGCTCATCAGTTGGGATGTTAAACATAGCATTGCAGACAAATACCAGGATAATTACACAGGGTGGTTCTTATACCATATAACTTAGGAGCTAATTTAGGAGCTCAAGTCACTTAAAGAGTCTGCAAAGAAACACTGATTCCCTCAAGGGAGAATTCAGAGCTTCAAAATTAAGTATCCAGGAGAGCTTAAAATAGGTGATGTGAACATATCATGGTTTGCAATTCCCCTTGTACTTTAACTGGTCATGACATTTCTCACAACCCCCTTGTATAAAGCCGTTGAGTGACCTTGCAGAAGCCTGCCAGACTTCTATTCCACCCCATGCTACAGGAGGCTCCTTTTGCCTGGTCCCCTTAGGTCATACTTTCGTAGCAGGGGAACTCTACTAATGCATGTAATAGGGTATTTATAAAATACGATTGCACATTTGATCCCTGATGTTCCCAACCGAAGATACAGTACTGGGCTCATATAAAATGTCTCTGTCAGCAAGTTCTTGAATTGTTGCATACTCCTGAGGTGCCTGACATGTTATTAATACCCTTTCTTATCCCAGGCTCTGGTTTGTGAGGCTACTAAACAATGTGCACACTACAGATCACTTACCTGCAGTATTACCCCATAAGTTTAAACTGAAGCAAGGCCTGACACATATGAAGAAATAAAAATCATGGGGCAATGTTAATCCCTGCACTGTACTCCGTTCTTGAAAGGCCTAATTGGCCCAATCCTTTTCTGACAGATGCCAATGACCACACTGAGTGCAGTGTTGTGAGACAGGAGGCTTTCTGCCACATAAACAGTCTTAATAAATACATGTAAAATGTAGAACCATAGAGAGGACAGCTGGAAAGGACATTAACATGTCACCTACAGCAGGCCAGACAGCCTAAAGGACATTTCTCTAACCTCTTCTTTAAGAACCCTACAGATGGACCTTCTCCAAGTAGGCTAGTACGCTCAACCGATCCAATGTGCTTCCTGATGTCTTGTCAGAGTATTTTTTTGCCCACTGTATTTTGTCTTATCCATTAT
Organism: Psilopsiagon aymara; assembly: GCA_024733675.1. Lineage (NCBI taxonomy): Eukaryota > Metazoa > Chordata > Aves > Psittaciformes > Psittacidae > Psilopsiagon > Psilopsiagon aymara. The sequence goes on from JANRGW010035591.1 coordinate 60,843, forward strand.
GGAAGCAGAAATTGGAAAGCTCCCTTCTTTGCAGAAGCTTTTTATGTATTTAAAAACTATTACCAGGTCTCTGCTTCATTTTCTCTTCACTAGATTGCACAGAACCAATTAGTTCCATTTTTCGTTGCAGGTCATGTTTTCTAGTTCTATGATCATTCTCACATTGAATAATAAGAGCTTTGTAAAAGGAAAAAGGAATGAAAATTACTGTACTGATTATTATTAAAATTAATGATTCAATCACAATCCATTTTTTTGGGTTATTGCTAATCTAACGTTACCTTTAGTGCTTAATAATGTGTACACGGATATATCCTATGTGTTGTATTTCTGTGTTATGCTGGCTCACAGTCTTTGTAAGCTGTATTTCAGGAAATAAAAAAAGCCTACAACTCTGGGTGCAAACTCTGGGGGCTAAGAAGTACAGATACCCTCTTTTTCTCACAATATGGTAGCTAATGCTTCACAGGTAAGAACAGCTGCTTGTCTGAAACTGTGTATGTGCTACCAACGCACAATCCATGGCAGTAGTGTAAACACCTTCAGCTACACTATCCTATCTTGTCCTGCTGGATGCAGTCCCAGTTTCTGGGGCTTCTGCAGCATCAGCTGCAAATCCCATATTACCCAGTTACCCCTCCAGTTCTTGCTTATCCCCTCAGCCCTGTGGATGACCAGGGACTCAGTGACTGCAGCATAACAGATGGGACAATTGAATTTAGGTTGCACCACAGACCAGAGTGCCAAGCTTCCCTAACTGATGAAGCTGCCATCTGAACAGCCTTCCTTTGGGCAGAGGTTGGACAATGGAGTTTTCATGTACTTCATATGATATGCAAGTAAGTCCACGTTGAACAACACTTCTGAAGTGTTTCTGTACGCAGCGTTTCTGATTTGGCAGAAGTTTGCTTTGATTGGAGGCTTAAGTGATAGTCTTACACAGTTTACCCAATGTAAGCACAAGAGCAGTCCAAACAGGCTGTTACCAGAAAGTAGCTTCAGTTACTGACTCTTCTTTTTACAAGAATCTAAAACCTGAGCTATTGAGATACTATATAATATCAAAAGAACCTTTTTATATGTGATCCATATGTAAAGAATTAGTGCAATACTTACATATATATGTTGTTGGGAAAATACTCTGTCTTCAATGAATGCAATATGAAACTTTGAAATGTGTCTACCAAAATAGATAGTCTTAAGTAAAGGAGAACAGAACTTGTCATTCCTATTACCCCAAGTGCTATCCAGAAAGATACCTGACAATCGAGGAGTTAATCCAGTTGCAAAATGAAGACTTTTCATACACTTGCTTCCTTAAGAGGTGCATTCTTCATTTACACTCAAAATCTGTAAGGAAAAAAGAAAGGGAGGATAAAAGCTGGTAGAAAGCTGTGCAATTTAGGAGAGAAAGGAGAGGAACAAAACCAGAGGGGGAAAAAAGGAGGAACAAAGAAACTCATTCAAAAAAAGGAGAGCAAAGAATATCCACTAAAGACGAGAGAAAGGCTGGTATCAAAAGAGGTTTTCAGCCTCTGAAAGCATCCAACAGCCAGGCACTGCAGGTGATATCACCACCAAATCGCCTCTGTAGAGAGAGATACTCTTGCAGGACACGCTACTGGCGTAGGGGTTAGGAGAGAAAGTGTGATTTTACAAGACAGAACTTCAGAGGGATCCTTTGAGCACCAGGATTCAAGCTGTTACCCAGTTACCAAATGAAGCTCAGTGGCCTGTTTTGCCTTTTGGGTTTCTCTCTTTTGATTCACCTATTATTTTTGGACTCCTGCTTCAGTGAGCTACAATAATTAAAAAAGATTCAGCTTTTAAATTAAGGTACAGTGACTTTGGATTTTGCTCACAGAGAAAAATGCTCCCTATGGAAAGCTGGTATTTTTATGTAAGAATATAATGTCTCCAATAGAACACCCTTTTGAGGGAGACACAACCAAAGAAATGGGATATGATCAGAATTTTATGGACTCTCTGGTTTCTTGTTTCCCCTGAAAAATAAATTATGCATTAATATCTTTGAGTTCCCTGGGTCATCAAACTCCTAATATCCCCCCAAGGATGCTCAGCATCCTAATGCACCCAAAGATGATGTCACATCTGTGAATAGCTGCCACGCAAATCAATTATTCATTACCTGTCATGCATGGTGCTTTCTCTTGTTAAGCAGGGGCCTCCTCCTTGCAAACCCGCTGTTTGGAGGACAGATCAATTTCCTCTGGGAAAGCGAGTGCCTTTGGCTTCGCACTTGCAGCAGTCTGGGGACCCATAAGCAGCCCCCACAACTGCCGGCATCCCCAGGAGCAGGGCAGGGCAGCATGCCCTGCATGTCTCCCCCGGCGCCGGCCCGAATTTCACCCCAGCACGTCTCCCCTCCGGTGCCGATCTGTCTGCGAGCAAAAACATGGAGCAAGCATGTGGATGAGGTGGTTTCATTTTCCTGGAGCCATTCAGAGCCATCCCTGTTCCCAAGCTCAACTCTTCGGGCTGTTGACGAGGCTGTGGTTAGCTTGGTGTGTTAAAAAGCTGAGGAGCTCTATGAGCCACAGAGGTAATGAAACTGACTTTCCAGTGCATTTGTTTCTGTTCCTTGAGCAACTTTTCTAACTGAGCTGGGGGACAGGAGATCCTTTTCAGCTATTAGCATCTCCTGTAGTTACAACTAACTCTGTTAGTTATAGGATGAGCCCCCTTCTCCCTTGCAGCCCTCCTCCCACAGAGGATTTGGTGGTAACACGGGTGGGGTGCTGTGTATCATTCAAAAGTTAGAGCTAAGAACATCAAAAGTGGGTTGGGAAACAACTTACTGCTTGAGCCTGGTCCCACATCTCTGCCAGTGGCTATTTAATGAAAAGCAGAGAAATGAATTTATTTAGGAAGCCTCCATTCCTCTTTCATTTTTGACTGTTTTAAAGCCATGGAGAGGGAAGGTAAAGCAAACAGACATGCACAGATTGGCTTGTTTTTGTAGAAACCAAGCTAGAAAATGTGCTTAAAGTATCTTCAGGTGCTGCACTGACCTTGAGTTCTTGCACTTCATTAATTTTGTGATTTTATCATTGCATTTTCCAATTAAAAGAAATTCTCTTCCCTCTTCCTGTGCAAAAATTCATGTCCTTCCCTCTCCCACCCCTCACTGATCTCCCCCTTTCTCATAATCCTTGGTGTGATAATGGGTAACGCTTTCAGACAAAGGTCTGGCATTTTAATTTTGATAACCTCCCCGAGCAGCGAGGTTTGTGTGGGATGGAGATTAATGAAAGCCATGCACAGTGTGCCCCTGTCACCAGGTAGAGTTAAGAAGCAGATAACCCTCGGGGAAGGAAATAGTTCAAAAGGGGAGTAACTAATAACACATTTTAATTTTTCATGCATCCCTACCCACTCTTTAATGGAAGGAGAACTCAAACAGCAAGGGAAGAGGAGATGAAAAAGGAGCAGCAGCCTTATTCTTTGGATGGGCACATACAAGAGAGCAAGCATGGGGGGGGGGGCTGTCAGCAGCAATAATTGGGAATGGGCCAGGGTGTGCTGCACCAAGGGGATGCTTCTCTGCACATTTTTATCACCTACGGTGAGGAGCCCAGTGCACTGCACAGCCCCATAATCCCCCAATGCACATGGTGCCTTCTGTCGTGTAGCTGAGGCAGAGGGGGAAGGAGAAATGAAGGTGGGGCAGAGCCCTGAGCATCCCTTACATGGCTGACGGGGCATCACGAGGCACCAGGGATTATTAATGAGGGCCCAGAAACTGCCCAGCCAGGGCTGCAGGTGCTTGGCCACAGCTTGGCAACACAGCACCCAGCAGACAGAGATCCCCTGCTCCCTAGGGATGCCTTTGCTTGGTGTAGCATCCAGCTGGCAGCGATCACCTTGAGCCCCAGGGGTGATCTGGGACTTACTGATTTTCCTCTCAGCCCCAGGGCTTGTCAGGAGGCACTTAATCCACAGCATAATTGGGTCCTTCAGCTGAAAGCCCCCCTGAAGACCTGCACATCCAGAGCCTTTCCTGAGGCATGGAGGCATCCACCTCCTGCTATCCTGCGCTGCATTTTCCAGTAAAACCCACCCCAGGAGTCCATCCATGGCAAAGCACATCCCAGGTGCATTTCGCCAAATAGGGCAGCCCTGGAGAGGCATGGGAAGGACTGCTCCTGCTTGTTGAGGATGGAGGATGAGCTGTGTCTCAGCTGTAAACACAGCTACCCCAGCCCACCGCACCTTCCCTCAGGACTGGCAGGTGGCCGACACCAAGAGATGGTGTAGACATAGCCAGGGAGATGAAGACTGAGCTCTTTCCTAGTGTTTTAACCACCAAGCCTGATCTCTCTCTTCATTTAGCAGCCCTTGCCCCTATATTGTGATCACACTTGGATATACCTATAATACGGTTTATTACTTGGACTATTAACTCTTTGAGTACAGCTGTCAGCCTTCACTAATCTCCAGTATCTCACCCAAATTTTATTACAATGAGAAAGTACTAAAACGACCCAAGGAGTCACAGATAAGTAGCTCACTCCTTGGCTTTTCACCTTGTGAAATAAGCTTCTATGAACTGTTTCTCAAGCGTTTCCTGAGTGCTAACAATGCTCTGACAAATGGTTTGAGAACCTAATCCCAGTGCTTTCTGAATGACTATGTAGCCCAAGAAAGCTGCTAGAATGAGGGGGGAAAAAGGCTGCCTGGAAGCATGGAGGAGGAAGGGTCAATGATTAAAAATATGCAACTACATTACACATCCTACATAACACAAAAGCAAAACTACAATGAGAAGGGACAACTTGAAGCCGTTAGCCATCATGATGCCTTCCTGCCGAGCTTTGCACAAGGAAGCTACAAGAACGTACTTGCAGAAGTGAAAGCAACATGACTAAACTGCAGTCCCCTGCTCACTGTGCTGCAGATGGCAGATTTGAGCTTCTGAGAGAGGAAACAGCACGCACTTAGTGTTGGGGACCACCTCTAAGTACAGCACTGGATATGAATAAGCAGTATTGAGTAGGTCAGGCAATTTGGGGATCAGTCCCTGTCACCCTCAATGATGACCTCCTGAAAAGTCCCACCTGCTAGCATTGTCAGCTTCTAAGCTTGTTGTCATTCGTAACAGTCCAACCCCACATACACATGGTGACAGTCACCCCCGCCACTGCTCACCCTCCTGGTTGGGTGACAAGTCTGTCCTTGGGTCCCTGCCTCCCATCTCACTCTGACTGCAGCCTGAGCCAAATCCCAACATCTCACATTGTGCTTTCTTACTTGTAACTGTACACACGCACTGACACCCCCCTCCTTTACCTGTCTACTTGCTGCTCGGTTGACCTGGTGTGCTTGGTCTGCTAAAGTTTTGGCTGGGGTTGAGCAATAACCACCTAACCAGAAAGCTCAAACTGCTTGTTTATAGCCATGAACATAAATAACTAGAACAGACAAAAAAATGGTTCAATTCTTGTCACGTTCTAATAAACAAAAGCAACACCTATGCCACTGACCCGTATTACATTAACTCTGGCTAGCTACAAGCTTTTTTCAGCATCAGAGATTCAGTGGCACAACAAACACGCTGGTAAGAATGCATTTTGGAAATGCTGCCAGGCTCTGGGCTCCCCTCAGTCACCTTGAAACTTCCCCTTATATCTCAAATATGGCATGCCACTGAAGAACTTGTCTCACAGCAGCAGATGCTTTCCTGACTACATGTTTTTGATGGAAGTCCTTTGGCTGTAGCCAGGTTTGGGGATTCACCTTCTCTGTAGCAACACAGGAGTTTGTAAAAGGTCTCGTGCCTAAGTACCCAAAAAGAGTCTGTTGTGACTACTGACCATGACATGAGCCGCGTAACCCAATCAACCTCCACTTTAGCTGTAGTAAATGCTGTCCTTGCTCTTCCTTCCAAAGGCTGGTTTCACTCTTCTCATGAGTGGAAATCAGATTGCAGCCTGAGTTTATTCATAGGCAGGGTGTTCCCGTTGGGTTTTACTAGCTTTGCCCATTGCCTGTCACAGTTCTTCTGCCTCCCTGGTGCTTAACTACTGGATGTATTGCCAGAAGGCAATGGATATTGATATGGCTTTGTTTTGAACCCCTTCCCTGCTCCTCTTTTCCCTCTCCTTTGAGCATCTGCATGCAACATCTGCAGTGCCTGCATCCAACACCTGCTTCTCCCACTTCCAAACTTTCACCTTTGATCAGTGGAGAAGGGTGCCTGCAGCAGCCACTAAGGGTACAAGAATACCTGTGTCTCCCCATAGCCTTACCTGAAAGCAAAGTAATAGCATAAAACAGCTCAGGAAAGCCTGTCACATTGGCCCTGCAGGTAACGGGATCATCAGGTGCTACTGTTTGGAGGCAGGTCCAGAACAGACCTTCCCTGCTTTAAACAGACTTGTTACACGCACTGCCTGGCAATCTGCTCAGTCAAAGCCCTTCTCTGCACTGCAGCACAGCGTTGCATGGACACAGAAAGCGATCCCACAGATAGCGACTGAGGGTTGTTAAAAACAAACCACCCATTTTCCCTACTGAAGTCCTCAGGCTCAAACTTGCCGGAGGCAGAAGGAAACCTCACGGAGCAGCAAGCGCCGCAGCAGGCTGGCCCTGGCACCCAGCGCTCGCAGCCTGTGTGCCCGGTCACTGATGCTCAGCGGGGGGAGCGGCGGGGCAGAACCAAGCACAGAAGGAATGAAGGGAGCAGCAGCCCTGCGCACCCCTCCTGCCGGCACTCCTGCGCGGAGCCCCTCGGGGGCACGGCTGAGGGCGCTGCCCGCCGGGTCCCATCGCCGCCGGCGCCCGGACCGCGGCTCGGGTCGCTAGGTGTCAGTGTTAGACCCGCCAACAGAAGCACCGCCATTCCCCGCCCTCCATCGTACACCGGCAGCAACAGCCCGCGGGTAACGGAGCGGTCTGTGCGAGCTGAGGCCAACCGGGGCCGTTTGCCTCACCGCGGCGACAGACCCGGCTCGACAGCGGCATCTCCTCGTGAGAGCGATGCGGGGTTGGGTACCGCGTCCTCCGCCCCCGGTCTCGTTAGGAAATCTGTGGGTTTCAAACTCAGCATCTTTGTTCCAGTTTGTATTTCCCCAGGGAGAAAGGTGACAATCTGATCCAGACCTGGGCATTGTCCCTGAACGGTCCACTTTGCTGCTCTCCGCACCTTCCACTTTCATCTGGCAAAGGAGGACTTCAACTTCACCAATTCCTGTCCATGTGATGGCAAAGGAAAGGCTTGCACATGATAACCAGATCTGAAGGAGGAATTTATGAGGAAATTATACCCCCACCCTCTGTGCACATCAAGGTGCCCCCAAACTTCAGAGAATTACAACCAGTGACTGCAAAACCTGTGGTCACAGATCAGTGGTCCAAGGGCTACCCCAGGGGCCGGTGGAAGGTAACTAAAGCCAGCAAGCTGGTTGCCAGGGGCTTAATTGAATCCACCCATGCAGGTGTCCACTGGAGAATATATAGGGCTCCCCAAACCAGGAAGAGATTGAAAGGAGCTGTCTCTGAGGTTTAACCCCTGCTGAAGACTGCAGTTTCTATTTAACTTTCTGTCAATTACCTACATTTGTCTAGAAACAGTTTGTCATATAAATATCCTTTTCTGCCCTCTCAATGGAATTCAGAAAGTGTTTGCTTATATGTACAACTGCTTCTCTGGAATGGGAAAATCAATTACGAGTACAACTGCCCTATCGCACATACTAGTCAAAAGCGCTAGCCTGTTCCTACAGGAAAAGACGACGTTAGAGATGGCATGGTACAAATAGATACTTTTTGTGAGCTAGGCTGCATCTTTAAGCCCTGGACGTACAAAATCTTGCTCTGTTAATGTTACGCACTGTGAGCTGCCTGATTTAAGTTCAGTAGGGCTGTTTGTGCTGCATGAAGCTAAGCAGGCACAGGAGGCTTTGAGGGACTTGGAGTTCACACAGCAAGAGATGGGCTATAACTACGCTCTCTCAAGGGCAGACAAGGGAACAACTAATAACTTTGCCCCTGCGATAAGGATCTGTTTGTCTAAGGATGTGCCTATGTGGTTTTCAGGGCTGACAGATTTTCTCTGCTGAGACTTCAGGAGAGCTGAAGGGCAGCTACCTCTCAGCATCCGGGTACATGCACTAGCATGGCATTTGCTGCAGTGAATAGACGCTGCCATGCAGCCATTTTATGCCTTTACTATGCCATGTGGATTTGCTTTGCTGTTGTGCAATAGCCAATTCACAGGGAAAGTTTGTAAGGGAAAGGGCCAATATGAAATGACTCACATCTGACAATGAACAGCTGACAATGCTCAGGCACTTTCTGGCAAGGCAGTTACATCCAAACTGTCATGTTCGATAATAACTGACTGTGAATGAACAGGTCTAAGTATTTTTGAGCAAATATATACCATTGAGCCCAACATCCTGGGGCAGGGAGTTGTGTGGTTTTTCTTAGTGTCACAAGTCATCCTTTAACTGCAGTCTCTTATTCCAGAGAGCTAATAATTCTTTGCTGTTTCTTCCCTGAAGCTCGCTGAGCCAGCTGGCATGAGACCAGAGGCAAGATTTTGTCTGTCTTCTATTCTCCAAACCAATTGCCTCTGTGGCTGCTACCTGTCTTGCCTTGCATCTGCTCTGTGACTGACTGCATCAGTGGCCCTCTCGACCCATATGCCTCCATGAGAGTACGTAAACATCTTTGTCTTGGTGGATTCTGGCATGTGACAACACCAGACAAAATCTGAGCCAGGCCTAATAATGGTGTTGCTGTGTGGCATTTCTCTGGGAATAGCAGGAACTGTTCTTTTAATGCTGCCAGATTTTAATGCATGTGATTCAATACTCCCATGTTCCTTCTTCCCTTTCTTAAGTGGCAAAGGCTGCTGGCCCTTAGGAGGAACCCACCCATCGTGCATATGCCAGTACCCATGACAACCCTCCAGGCAGAGGGGACTTACAGTTTTCCTTTTGGCTGTCACTGTTCAGATGGGAGTTTCTCTGCAACTCCTGGTGAGCTGATTAGACTGGAGTGAAAGACATCAACTGCTACAGCAGCCTGGAAGCAGCAAGGCACAAAACAGGAGCCTCGGCTGTGCCCAGCTATTTAAAGAGACTTGAAAGACAGGTCAAATGGCAATCTAACATTTCTTAGGCATTTTCTTACCTTTTTTTGGTAGACTTTGCTGTTGTTCACCTTGATGCAGGTGAACTTTGCAGTTGTTAAGTGACCAAGGCTACCACTTTTGGTCAATATGAAGGGTGTTTATTTGTCTTCTTGATAAATGTGCATCATCAGCTTCATTATTAAAGAAAAGAGGTAGACCTGGCACTCATGGGGTACTTATAATTCTCTTATTACTATTGGCCTTAAAATACTTCAGCATTACAGGATCACAGCCAGTGTCATCCTTTTCTATTTAAATTTAATTTACACAAAATAATGTTCCTCTTGCTCCATTTCTTCCAATTCCCTCCTTCTGCCTCCCCTGCTCATTTTTCTTTATCGTTTCAAAGTTAGTCCCTTCACCAATGTCACCCACTTCCACAGTCCCATATCTCACCTTTGCAAAACACAGCAAAAAGCCATCCATTTATTCTGCACATCGTTTGTGGCTATTTGTTTCAATTAAAAATAGGACTTTGCAAACTGAGTTGCACTGTCATTCAGTAGATGTCATCCAGTGATTTTGCAAAGCCTAGCAGCAGTTGTTGGTCTTTACTGTTGTCTGATCTATTTTCAGCTAGCATTACTGTTGCCTCCCCTGGTGTTGGACCCTTCTAGCACAAGTGCCCATCACAGCATGCTTTTCTTTGTACCATTCTTTACCCTTCATAGACAACACTTGCCTTTCTTCAGCTGGCTCACAGCGGCTTCAGAGGCAAGTCTGTAACTCTGATACTTGGGAATGTGGCGTGTGGTTTTGCTTCTGTAGGCCTGTGCTCAGAAGCCTATCCAAATCCGGGTGGGAAGCAGTAAATGAATGGTGGGATGTGGAGCACTGCATTAAATCCCACACACTCCAGTCAGAAGCTGGGACCAACTGAAGCTGCTCTGCTTTTAATTGCTGCCTGTTACTGCAGACAAATGGTTTTATTAAAAGAGAAATATTTCTGACTCTTCTCTGTGCCTTCCTTCCCACTCAATAGCTGCTCCCCTCTGCTCAGGGAGCAATGTCTGCTCACACATATCCAGCATGTGCCCTCAGGAAAAGATACCACAGTAAAATCTTCAGCAGTCTCTGGCCACTCCAAAAGCAAGGGCTTATTCCCTGACACCCTGAGCACACACTGCTAGAGACAGAGGCTGTGGTAGTCTTAGGTGTCCTTAAACCCCTCCGAGTTGGTAAGCGTGCCATGAGTTCACCCTTTGCTAGTGCATCAAAGCACTGCCATGCTGTTCGGTCCTCTGAAAATCTCATTGTACAAAAATTATACACTCCACAATAAACCTCCATGGCCTTCTGACAGAAACATCATTGCCTACAGTTGCAAAACCAACACACACCCCAGCAGGTAATAGACAGAAATCCGTATCTTGAAACTCAGGGAATGGGGCAACCAAGCATGACTGTTGTTGGGTGTAACAGAAGAGAGTGGAGAAGCTAGGCAGCTAATATATTAATGCATACATATATGGCTGATTATGTATTATTACTACAATTAAGGAATATTGCCAGTGGAATACAATGTTATGACAATGTAATGTTCTCTAAACTACCCTCTTGGCAGATATAAATATAAATGGAAAATGTGGAGATAAAAAGGCTATGAACTGCACAGCGGATGAATCTGGCCCTCCTTCCTTGCTAATGTAAGACAGTTGGCTCTGGGATGTGATGCTGGATCACTCGCTTGTACCACAACATCATCCGCCTGTGACAACCATTTAATGCCCATCCGTAGTCCCAGTCACTGAACTTGGAGCATCACAGTGCAAAAAAGCAAGACCTAGAATCTGGATTCTGCTGAGATTAACATTGATGTTTCCTTTGTTTTCCTTTCTATTTTTTTCTGTGCCAGATCTTTTGGCTCACTAAAGCAGAACTTAGAAGCAAAAGAAACACCTTAATGTGAGTTTTGCTGCTCCCTTACTGAATCATAAGGTTTAAAAATGCATCATGTGCCCTGCTGAACTGGGGCTCAACTGTTAGGTTTAAATAACCGGTGCTCCACAAGACATTTAGTATCAGGGTCACATGAAACTTTCATCATGGCCCAGAACAGCCCTTCAAGGGTCAAAGCTACTTGGCCAGGATGAGAAGAGCCACCCCTGGGAGCCGGAGCTGAGTCTGTAGCACTGATGAAAACTAGGCACAGCTGGACAAGGTTGTCTTTTTGATATAGGTCTATACCCAGGTGCTTGAGTGGATGACAGCTCTGGAGATGCTGCAGGGAAAGGCAAAAAGAAATAAAGAATAATTGCCTTGAGGTTTTCTAATCTCCTACCCAACACCTCTCACCTGGGCTGAACCACTCATTGCTGGAAAAGCTCCATAGTAAAAAGCGATGCTGATTTACACCAGGCACAAATCTGGCTGTTAAAGTCTTTGTGTCCTAGAAATTGCCTTCTCTTTACTAGCTCGATTTACGCAGACAGGTGAGTGTATCAGGGTAGAGAGCCACTGTAGGAGAGTAGCAATGAGCCCCTGCTGGCTTCTAACAGCAGCATTATGTTAATAGTTATTGAATGAGGTGAAAATAAGCTGAGGGGAAGCATGAAAGGAAAATTCAGGGACAAGTGGCAGAGCTCAGTGAGCCGCATCAAGATGCTGCGATAGCTAGAGACCATCTGCAGATCACACATACATTTTTGCCAACCTCAGAACCGCAGAGAAGTTTTGCAGACTCCCTCCTCTCCCCTGCTCAGACATGCAGACAGACTTCCTTTAAAATAAAACCATTACAAAACCTTCTAAGAAATTGGGGACAAAAGAAAATCCATCCCAAGGCCTTGCTTAGCTACAGCTATACTTTTTAGCAGCTTAACAATTATATAGTCTGGTTGACAATTATATTCTTTGCTTAAGGGAAACTCTCATGCTCAAAGGAAGCCTTGAAAAAAACTAAGCAGCAAGATCCAATTTTCAGGATCTCCAAGTGGCAAAAGGAAGTGCACAGATAAGATGCATCTTCCCAAATCTGCTTCCCTCCCTCCTCTTGTTTTATCATTAGCGTGTAATTTAGAAGTCCCTGATAGATACATAGCACAGCAAGGCTGCAAGAGAGCACTGCTACGGAAATCAATGATGCATCTGCAGAGTGGACAAAATCAAGGCGACACCTGAAGTCTAACAGTGGCTATGGCAGCATGCACTCAGACTCCTCGGGGAAAATGGGATGCGTGTGATGGCACAGAGAAATGAGTCAGACCTGCTGCCAAGAAAGGCTGCATCAGGCATACACTTAACTGCTGGCATGGTTGGCATTGCTTTGCTGACTGGCATAAGCTACAGATTATGGAGGTTTTTGCACCATTGCTCCTCCCACATTAGTCCTGGCCAGACCATAGGCTTTAACAGTCTTCCCAAGCCCAGGGAAGGAAATCCTTCTTTTACTGGCAGGTCAAAGGTTGGTCCAGAGCCTCCCACCCTACAGATCTCAAAACCACCAAGCAAATGTATTTATAATCTAAATAATGCGCAAAATTCAGTAAAAACCAGGAATTTTGTTCTGGTTTGTGTTTTAACCAGATAGCAGGGGCCTCCTCAGTGGATGAAACTGCCCCTCAGTCTGCAGTTGGGCTGACAAGGTTGGTACAATTAAGTTAAACAATTTGTCCTGTGGGATTTTAGGGCAAGTTCCCTTTAGAAGCTCTCTGGTTCTTCCTTACCTCCAAACTCTAGTCTCTGAGAAAACCTTGTGTCTTCCTTGCTGGTTCTGCAAAGTCCTCTAAGATAATGTTCACACATTGTCCCATGAGTCTGTGTTTGCAGCAGCTCATCAGGATTTATGGTGGTCCTCGTCCGCCTTTCCATGACGCTCTCTTAAGTCTGATCAGTACATTATTACAGGAAAAGAATCACCTATTCTTGTTGGCCAGTAACTTCACCTCACTGATCATGTCACAATACTCCTGTTACTATTACACACTGATATTTCCATGTTAAATACACACCAGCACCCCTTCTGTTTCAGCTCAAAATCATTTCAAGAAGACGTGGACTTCTGTGACAGCCCTGGATGGCGAGAGGGGACGCAGGTGTGAGGTGTGCACACAACACATGGCTCAAGGTGTTTTCCTGCTCGGAGTTTCTAGCCTTTAAGCACAACCTCAGCTGGTCTGAGAAGCTGCTTCACCTAACTAGTGAAGCAGAGGTGGAAGAAGAGAAGCAGCCACTTCATCTTACACACCTTAAACAGCCTTTTTCTCTTTTTCTCTGGATGGCAGACCTGAAAGTATGGCAAAGAAATCCTCCATTCTGACTCATAAACTATCCTGTTGGCTTTGAATAGAAAGTTATATCCATCCCTTCCCCGGAGGAATGCAGCAACCCCTCCTGGAGAGTGCTCATTGTGCTAACAGAGCAAGGAGAAAAGGCTGTCACTCTGTGACGAGAAAGAGCAGCTCTGGGTACAGCCAGTGGACATTCTGCTGCTCCTAGCAGCTCCCTTCCTCTTTTCTCTCTTTGCAATTACCTAAAAACAATCAGTCTTCCTGATGGCCCTTTAAAAATGGAAAAGATCAAATGTATTCAAACTGTTTGAAAAATTGCATGTCCTTAACAAAAACGAAAGGTTGTGACGCTGCTGTAGAGCTTGCAGTCAACTGGTATGAAAGCAGGTTGTTCTAAAGGACTTTAATTGCAGCTGCCTATTAGCAATGTATAAGGAATCCTGGGGAGATGGGACTGGAGATGGGCCAGAAACAGAGGAGGAAGATGCTAAGCAAAAGCATTTTCACACCTCACCTGTGAGAAACAGGCTGACAGCAGTGATGTCAAAATTTCTAACAGTCAGGCGAAGTGCTTTTAAACTATTCCCATCTCCAGGATTATGGTGGTGTTCCTTTAACAGGTAGGGTGCAATGAAAGTGTTTTAAATAGCCCAGGAAAGCATTTAAATACACACAAAACTACATGGAATTTTTATGGAGCTACGCTGGACTCCACGGGGGCACATATATACAGTTTGGTGGTATGGAGACTCAAGATTGCTGTTGAAAACTTGTTAATATATTAGCTATGGAAAAGCTAACTAATTCTGCTTTCTAAACCAGAACCATTACCTCTGCATGGGATGCCTGTATGCTGTGTAGATAGACATACACAGCATTTCCCCTGTGGACTTATTCTATTTGATTACTTCCCGAATGTTTTTTCTAGCGGTCTAGGTTTATGGTCATGCTTCAGGCACATGGCAGCACTGAGATTGCCTATGCTGTTTGACAGGCTTTATGAAAGGTTTTGGGGAAGCTGTACCAGAATACAACACACCAGAGTGTGCTGTTTACTGAGCGAGTGCTAACAAGGGAAGGCTGAAATGCTGAAGAGCTGCCTTATGAAATGGTGGTAGGCAATAAGCGTCATTGCAAGGACATGATTGCAAACATTCAAAATCTGGCTAGGCGAAACCAGTTATTTAACAAAGCCCATGTCAGGAAGATAGCCATGGGAACCAGGCATTTTCCTGGATCCCATATTGTATGTCAATGGCAAGAACAACAAAAGGAGGCTGTTGTAGCCAAGCACCTGCCACAGATTAAAAATATGGATTGGTTTTCAATTATTTTCAGGAAATTAACATACATAATGAGGTAGTTTGACTACACGCCATTGAAAGCCCAAATGCAATTATGACCCAAATAAAAAAAGCTGCGGCAATGAAAAACAACATGGGAGGAAGAAATCTGTCATGGTGGCATCTGTCAGAACCTCACGGTGTTTAACAACTGATCTGAACAGCTCTGGATACAGGAAGTAGTTGATTACTTGGAGGCCCAGTGATTTTTGTATTTTGGATATTCTAAAAAAACCCCCCATAATCCAAAACTCCTTAATTTTGCATCATAAATATAATCCAAAGTAATATTGCTACAGCATGTGAGAGCATTTGCAGGCTGTTAAACCATATAGATTAACCACAGGGAGGTGGGAGAGAGAAAGAAGGAAGAGCTACTTATAGATGATAAAGGAGATTATTCCAGTACTCTCTTTCTTCCCATTGTGCTGGGGAGAAAACAATGCAGTCAGGCCATGATCAGCACCAAACTCTTCACATGAATTGCCATGCCCAGTTTAGTAAAGATACTTCTCACAGAATACCTCACTAACATTCCCTTTCTGGGATGGACGATGATATGCAATCCAGAACTGGCTAGGGAGTATCGGTGCACCATACAGCAGAGTTGAGATGGTTAGCTAAGAAATACCTCAACTCTTTCTTTATGACTGAATTGTTTACAGCTGAAGAGCTCATTCTACTTGTATTTTCCTGTGAAGCAGATAATACTCAATCACCTGCAGAGTTAAAGTCTAAAATACAGTAGGTCTTCATTATCCAGGGTGGTGAACTCAATTCTCTCATGTAAAGGAGTTGAACGCACATTGATTACAGCGAGCATAGTTCACACAATGCTGGAAAATGTTCTTTGTTTTACAAGAATTGAAAAGTGATTAAATTATTGACTATTATAATGCATTCACATGAGTTCATATCATGCTGCAGTCTCCCATTGCACATACTTATTTTGTAAAGTATCTCAACTGGAATAACAGGAACGGCTCAGATGTGGTATATCAGGTTAACTTTTCATACTTATTTTCAAAATGCTTTAAATCAGCCTACTCATTTTGCTTTAGAAATTACAGGTAGGATATGTGCTTTCTCAATAAACATTTCATAAAGACCTTTACACTCGGGTTTTCAGTGAATATTATTTAGTAGGGAGCAGCGAGATATGAATTCAGCTCACTGCTACAGAAAGAATATGACATTTTTGCTTCACATGGAATCCATCTTTTCCAATGAACCTTCTTACCAGCAGTATTGATGAATAATATATGTATTTCAGGAAAAAATAATATCTAAAAGACTTAGAGCCCTTATTATGCATTATGGGTCCAATATTAGGCAAGATGATGAATTAAATTTTGTAGTTTGATATTAGGCTAGCTCCTGGCAGGGTAGGATGTCTACGTTAAGATTCTGTCCTACTCTGTACTGGCCTAGCTGAGATGCTATACTTTCTTTGCTAAGAATAGATTCCTGTTCCGTGCTGACAGGTCAGATATCAGAAGCAGGTTTCCCCAGCAGTATTTTGGATTATTCTTCAGGACTACTATTTCATTATGAATGAGTAGAAGTTTCAGACACTAAAGTCTACTGGAGTTAAAAGTTATGCTGCTTATATTCTCTGAATCCTGACGCCCATGGTTCTCTATTTTCCCATGGCAACAGAGGTGCTTCTTGCACCCAGAGCTGCATGCATCCTACATCTGAGTTCAAGAGCTGAGAGGATCCCTGCAGCACACACAGGTGCTGCTTGAGCCTCTATCACATTTGCAGATGTTTCTACATCATCTAAGAGTGGGTGCATGAAAAACAAAGGCCAGTGAATACAAATGTAGCAGTGGTTAAACAGAAAAATATATTTACCTATATATATAATATATATACACACTGTATATTATATACCTGTATACAATATATATTATGTGCATGTATGTAATAGTCATCATATATAATAACATATGTATTTATTGTATTTTAGAAGGTATATATAGTAATTGTACTATATAATATACACGCATACCATATACCTTGGTATGTCCATATACATACATAGAGGGATATAATATACATTACATGTAACAGTCATGGAAAAGATTTTCACTACTATCTGAATAACTGCGCCGCAGAGATTCTTCCTGAACTGAGAGAAGTTTGGGGTAAGGACACTTTAACAGTTGGTCTGGTTGGAAGGGCACAGATAAAATGAGCAGCTGGTCCTGGTGATTTTATTTGTAATTTCATGAACAGCATTCTCCAGGAAATGTCAGAAAAAGATGCATCGTTTTTCATCTGTGTGTTTTGCCTTAGGCCCCATCGATGGAAGTGATCACTAGTGTATATGCAATTTGGTTTTTTAAAGGTTCAACAGTTTGCAACACCAGGGAAAAAAGTGAGCCAACCCTGAGATTTCACTAGGATAGTAGAAAAAAGACTGACAGAAAGACAGCTTTTTTCCTGGCAGTGCAGTGCCACAGTCAGTGGTTGTTAACAGTCTCATAGGCAAGTTCCTGTCAACACAGTGTCAAAGCAGTGTCTTCTGGGACAAAACTGCATTATTTATGGGCACAAAAAAACCCTCATTTCTGTTAATATAGAAGAAGCAAAGACAACCAAATCACAGCTCTGTAGGGTGGCCTGTTCTGAAAGAGAAAACTTCAGTCTGGAAACACCCAATCATGTACAAAATCACTGATTAAAAGAGGATGAAGTTATTTAAACTTTATGTTAACATGGATCAGGCAGAACAAGAAGGGGGAGGGTACATATGCGTGCACACACTCTGTGCCTTCATTAAAACCATAAATTTTTAGTCTGGCTTGCAGTTGGGTAGAATATTTCTGGGTGATTCAGATATGTCTGAGACTCATTTACAAGAGCTACTTGGATGCTCAGGCACTTCAATCCCCCTGAATGTCAGAGACAGAGGCAGAGGAGCCCTGTGGTGGCTGGTTAAGATGGGACTTTCTAGGTTGCCATCACTGATGTCTGAGCTTTGTCTGAGTTCAATTTGTACATAAACTGCTGCGACTTTAAACTGTTTTTTTCTTTAGTGTTGTGTTGCTGCTGCTGTATGAATAATAAATACTGCTGTTTCAGTAATTTTGGCTGGCCACTGTCTATTACTGGTTGCTGATGCTCAAAGGGAAACTGCCAAACTTGCCAAGGGGTAAGAGCAGATGGCATACATGGAAAACTGTAATTGGATTGCCATTTAAGAGGAGGGGAATTATGCAATCAGGCAATTAGGCATGGATAGAATAAATACAAGGCTGTTCCCGAGAGTGTATATGCAGGGACCAACAGAAAAAAAGGTAACTAATCCTACAGCTGTGCTATGGAGAGACCGTAATTCCTGTAAGGGAAGAGACACGCTTCTGACCAAGTCATTCTCCTCACCCTCTCCATGTGATCCTTGACCAAAACAATGGTGTCTTCTTCTGACAATGGCTGTTTTGTAAGCAATTAGCCCTTCTCAAACAAGAATATTTGGTCCACAGCTGCACTGAGCTAACATCAACCTTCACCTCAGGTTTGTGTTGCTTAGAGAAGGTCACAGGCTTGCTGTGAAATCAGCAGTCACAGGTACCTTCTTCATCCTGCTCCTCACAGAGCGCCACAGGGAGGATATAAGGGTGGCTGCAGCCCATCGGCACAGCTTCTGTGTGATGGAGGCAATCAAGGGATCATAGAGAAAGCCACTCTGCCAGCTCTCCAGCTTTCAAAATGTCTGTCTTCTTCAAATAAATAATAACATAGTTAGAAAGTTCTGCCTGAAAACTAGGAGTGAGGGAGAAGTGAAAGAGGAGAGCCTCAGCGTGACAGGACCTGAAAGGCTTTTGTTGAGTTAAGAAACACTGAAAACCTTCTGGGACCCCAGAAGGTGCAGACAGAGGAGAAGCAGAGGTATTTTTACTTCAGATTATGCGGGCACTGGGGATAATGGTAATTAGTGCATCTACTGCAGAAATGTAAAGTCTCCTGGCTGGAACTCAGGCATACTGCCTCACACCTTGGAGGAGATTAAGTATTGTTTTAATTTGAAACCCTACAGGGAAGACAGGGGGACAGAATCTAATTACTTATTTAGCCAGGACATCAAACATAACTGTCTACCCCTGAAAAAGTACATCATGCTCTCTTTAATAGCTGTGAGGAAAAAGGGTCTTGTTTTTTCATCTGCAATTTGGATTTCAAATAAATCCATAACTTTCTCTGTTCTTTGCATACATTGGCAAAGGGCAGTTTTTGGAATGAAGATGGACATTTCAGGGACAGCTCTGGCTGTCACATAAAGAATTAATTTCTAAACTGTGGAGGGGATCATCCTTTAATACCTCAAGACAGGAGCCCTCAAAACTTGACTCATAAATCTTGATCTCAGTTTGTTTGAAGGGATCTATACTGGATTGTCTTATCCATGCCTCCCGCACCACTACAAGACTGAATTCTGTTATACCTACATCATCCCTAGTAAATTTTAGCACAAGGGTCCAGTCTGGTTTTCATGGCTGAAGAGTTTTATTTGCTCTGATTTATTACTGAAACAGCTTTTTCCTGTAGCAGAAAGTGTGATAAAATCAGACGGAAAAAAATGAGCAGGCAAGATCAGCTTATCAGTCACATTGCTGGCTCGCTGGATAGATCACATGTATGTCTCTCATCTTTCAATGGATGTGACAGCAATTCTTCAGAATGGTGATTATAAGGTGTGAAAATGTGCAACCTAGGTGAGCCTAAAAGGAAACATTTCTCCCAAACTTTGAAACCTAACAAGGACTCATCCTTAGTGAACTTTACCCTGCTTCTCAAACCTCAGTTTCACGTTCACTGGGAATGGTGCACACCATTGAAAAGCATTGTCTAACCAAGAGACATGAATTTATCTTTAAAATTACTGAGACAACCACGTACCTGGAGGCACCCACAGAAGTGCTGTGGACGGTGGGAAAAGTCGTGACTGATATACATGAAAGCAGTAGAGAAGTGGAGGTAGGCAAGGAGGACCGGACAAGTCAAACTGCTCCAAAATTGCTGATCCGACAAATCTACGGCCTGGTGAGTGATGGATCTGGTTAACAAGGACTCGGTCACATCTGTGGAGGAGAAGAAAAGGCTCTTTGAAATCCAGTGGGAGTTTTACTTCTTGAGATCAACATTAAAACTATGTGTGGAAATAGGAAAGGCTTAAGACTTAACTGATACTTTA